>WEZZ01014112.1:1497-12173 GCA_013400585.1 Chloropsis cyanopogon | reverse complement strand
GTTAGAGTCACCAGTTACTCAAAAAAATTGCTAAAGTTATGTCTCTTGCCCTGTGTCCCCATATCTTGGACCTCTGGCAGTCATTTAAGGGTGTGGCAATTGAAGGCTGTGTTACTGGCATACCACTTTATATAAAAAGAAGCTTAAGTAGGAAACTCTTGTTTTCATTTTCCCTGTAAGTCGCCCTAAAGCATCAAATCCAAAAGTAAATTGGAGAGATTTGTAACTCGGAGTTAAAATCAATATTTCTCAAATTTCCACTCTTCAGACATATAATTTTAGCATCTTCCAATGAAGCATATACCAAACCTCTTGTGACTGCCATCTTTAGCTGTCTTGAAAGTCAGTTGTATTCTAGGTTGATAGACACTACCGGCTCTCTTCTTTCACAGGGCACTCGTATCGCAGTGAAAAGTTTCAGATTGACTCTAAATTTAGAAAACTTAAGAGGCAAGATCTAAACCCCCCAAATTGTAAAAGGCAAAAGGAACCAAGGAGTAATTTCTATTTCATCTAGAAATAAACATCCAAATTATATTCCATATCTCGTTTAGCTTTCTTCAGGGCAGAGAAAAACCTCTGGATATAGGCTCAGTAGAGAAGATTACTCTTCATCCACCGGATTTTTTTGTTGTTTGCATAGGATTTCCCATATTTGGCTTCAGAATTAAATTGCAAAATTTTGAAACATTTCTGAACCAATTTCTGCATGCTTTAGGGTAATCCATTTTATTCTTCTTTCTTTATGGCTATCTCTTGAAGTACTTCCTATGGATATACAATGCTCTAATTGCTTTTCATGCTGTACAGTTTCTGATTCACTTACAAGTAATTTATAATTAAAAATATTCTTAAAGATTGAGAATGTAGATATCTATCACTGTATACAATTTTAAAAAGTTAGAATTTTAATGAATTTTGTTGCTTTATTTCTCTGTAGTAAAAACTGTTATTCCAATCATTTTTACTTTATTGATTGATAAGGACTCTCAGCTACATAAAAGTTCACATGTAGGCCCAAGTGCACTTTAGCCTCCTGTTGGGATGTCTGATGATCACCAAAACCTTGCTGTTCCTAATAAATGAGGCTGTTTCTCAAAATGTCTTAGGTCCTTATAGAGAGCACTGAATCAGCTTTCTCCTTTTAACAGCTGGCTTGCCTTGTGTAAATACCTCCAGTAAGGTGCAAGTCAGTGCTATCCCTCATGGATATTTTCACTGCAGCCCCAAGTGCTTCTTTCCATGGGTAAGCATTTGAGAGTACCTCGGTCCTGCAATAAGGTATATCAGCTCATCACTTTGTAATATGTCCTGTCACAAAACAGACACAACATGCAGACTATGGATTAACTCTTCATATGTGAACAGCTGGAGTCCAAGGTGGGTTTAAATGCATGCTACCATGTTAGCCTCATGCCCATACAGTCATTGCAGACCTCCTGCTGCTGAGAGATTTCTTTCAGAAGTGTATTTTACCTCCATCCTCTCCCAGATTCATGTTTTAGAACCTGAATTTATATCCCTGCATTTGACTTACTGACAGATTCCACTTGAACTGAGACAGTGGCCACACACAGTACCTGAGGATGTGAAAATACATTTTGAAAAGCAGCAAAGTAAAGCAACCTTCTTGAGGAATGAATGACAGCAAGAACTTGTCTACCCTTCCCCGAATAGGAGGGAACCACAGATGGAGTTGAAGAACAAGTACTCATTTTTGATACTGTGTCTGGTTATGAGTATGACAAGAAGACACATATGAAATTCTCATAATACTTTCTGTTCAGTTTAGTGCGATCAAAATAAGGCTTTCTTTTGTTTTTAAAGAGAAACTGTAGGTTTTTTTCCATGACTTTGTTCTCATGATGACCAGTAACATATGGCAACAGTACTAACTAAGGCTGTATCTGCTTTTTGTACGTTTACCAAAGCAGCAGTTTTCCTACATAACTAGAATAAGGGCGTTTATATCCATATATATATATGAAAAGTATAGAAAGAGTATATATATAAAACTTGGGTGGCAAAGAATAATTTCATTCCTGAGATATAAATTTGAAAGAGAAATTCTTAAGGCCTGTTTATCATTTATTTTAATGTTCTCATTAGAATTAAAATACCAAGTGATTGCAAAGTATTCAGATCCAGAAGAGATCGTTATTTTTATCTTATTCACCCCTCAAGAATTCCCATGCTTGAATTCAAAGGAAGACAATCCCAATGTGGGGCTTATTTATTTGTTTATTTTACTCTGCAATCTAAACAGTTCACCTTTCCTCTTAGGCCTCATCACAGAGTTACATAAAGACCATGACATGAAATTCCTTTGGAGAAACAAAGATGCAGAGGAAGACAGTGAGTATTTAGTAAAGAGAAGCAAGGGTTAAGGCCTGGGACTGCAGAACAGCTGGAATATGTTAGTTTTACAGGAAGTCTGCCCAGAGAGGGAGTGTGAACTGCCAGCAGGTGGCTGGGAATGGCTGGATAACGAAGTGGTGGGACTGGAAGAGAGCTCTGCCTCTTACTGAGATGACTCAGCCAATTTCAGTCTATTTTTCTTTGTAACGGGGGTCTTTTGTCAAAGCCCATTACAGTAAATTTAGCATTTCCTTTAACTATAACAGGTTCTGGATATAACCCTGCTTGTTTTGACAGTTTTTGTTTGCTCTGCCTCTTAAAGCTTTACCTTGTTCTTTCTCAGATGAGGAAGAAAGAGCTGGTTGGTTGCTAGACAGGCTTCAAAGGGTGAGACGCTGATGTGTCCCTTGGAGAAACTGCCTCCAAGTCAAGCAAGTTTTGTTAAGAGAAGCTGCAGCAGCCAAGCGTGGGAAGAAGGGTTGCTGGGGTTTCTCTCCCTTCTGCAGCAAGGAAAGTTGTGCTGACAGACAGCTGCTCTTACCACAGTGATGCTTTGCTGTGGTTTGCAGTACTGGTCGATGTCCTCCAGAAGTCCTAGTCATAAAATGGGCTTTGCTGTGGGTGGCACTGTACAAACATGAGAAGCTGGCCCTGCTCCAAAGACCTTGCAGTGTAGGTGTAACCAGGAAGCAGAAGACCCAATGGAAGTGTAGATCTGGGAGCATAGCACAGCAGTTTTCTCAGCATTTAACTGACACAGTGGTAAAAAAAACCAAACCAAACTAAAAAACCACAAAGAAAGTTTGAAGGAAGGATTTGAAGATAACATGATCCTGCACAATTCTTTCTGAAAATCTCCTCCCGAGCATGAAGAGCAGTTTAGCTAAGATATGTGTGTTACTATTTGACCATCCAACAGGATGGCATTTTGGCAGAATTAGAAGAAACCAAGATGGTAAGAGCTTGGAGAAGACTTTTATCTTTATGGATGGTTGGGAAAAACTTTACCTCATGCACTAAGCAGCAAGGCTCTGTAATTATTGTATATAGCTATTAGAGGACCTATGGAGAAGTCTTAAGTTGAAGATTATCTGAATTAGTGTTTGAGGAATCGGCAGGATGGCTGTATTATGAAAAGAGACCTTGTGCAAGGTTAACTTAGAGAGAGAGAGAAGGGTGAGGATAGTAACAGCTCTGTTTCAGCCACAATGATATTCAGCTAGTGATCCAGAGAGAGCTGTCAGAGAAAGGATGAGAATGTATGTACTGAAAGATGCAGGTGTTAAGGGGACTGGAGTACTTTATGTAGGCATGTGTACACTAGAGGGATTGATTTTTGAAAACAAAAGAGGTAATATCTGGGGCTGAGGGAAACACTAACCAGAGTCCCAAAGAAGTTGCAATGTAGCTGTAAGATTAGAGACTTCAGATGCAGACAGAGGAGCACAAAGAAACAAAACACCTGACAGAAATCTGGCAACCTGGAGGGCGTAATCACAGGAATTTATCCATAGAGTCCCTGCAAAGGCAGGCAGATATTAGAAATAAAAGAAAATGTTAAATCCCAGTCAAGAAAGACCTGTGCATGATGAAGAGTGTTGCTGACTTTTGAGGTCAACTCCAATGGTGTACCTCAGAAAAAAAATTCAGACAGAAGAGATGGAAACAAGTTCAGAAAGTACATACCAGCATCATACAAAGGTGAACATATTGAGGGATGATGATGGTTAGGAAAATGTTCTACAGAGAATATAAGAAGGCTTTTTACAGACAGAATATCTTAACATTTGAAGGAATAAACAGCAGCCAGAAATCCAGTTCCCTCAGAAATGAAATATACATCACGAAAGTAGCCTTCCGTATATCGTTGCATGGCTATACCCTTGTTGGTAAATTTTGTTGTGCCTTTGTTACTTTTCCAGAGTATTATGTAAAACGTTCAGATGTGTGCCAAGACTCAGCACTTTTTAATCTTGGTGTTTTCCTAATAATAAATCCACTTTTTCTCAGCTTATATTCTTATAAGTAGACAAAAGCAATTACTTCTGAGAATTTACAGACGTGTTAAATAGAAAATATGGTTGAGAATTAATAGTTGTTTTCATTACAACTAGCCATAATTTTTATTTCAAGATATGTTTAATTGAAGCAATAGCACTGTACTCCAATGAACTGTACTAATCCAGTAGAGGCATTGGCGATCTAATATTTTAAGAAAGCATTCAGTACAGATTGCTTTCTAAGAGAAAAAGCCAGTGACCTGTTACAAAATAATTTTGGCAAATACAAAATGATAAACTGCTTGGCACTTCTGATCAGGCCAACTACTGCTTTGGCAACTACTATAAACTCATGTGTGGATAATGAAGTCGCAGTCTGCATAGGAGCTTTCATGACAGTAAGATAATAAATACTGACATGGATAAATTGTCATGAGTTGAACAAAAAAATCCCTGTCAAATTATCATTTTGATTTGGATGGTGCATTTGATTATAACAAAAACAAATGTGCTGGTGGCTCCTTGCAGCAGTAATTTTGCTGTCCAAGATGACAGAGTTAGTTCTGAGAAACTTTTTAATTGTTTTATCCACATAATGGCATACCGATCACTTTTATGTCACTGGGCAAGGAAATAATCTTGACAACAAAAGCTAGCTTTCATACCAGAGGTACCACTTTTATATTTAATTCTTTATTTGTGGCAGCACAAATGAAAATAGTTGTATAGCATGATGACTGGCACAGTGGGATCCACATGGTCCATGTCTTTGAGCTGGATAGGAGCAGATACAGAGAGTATATACAGAAAGATGACGTGTGTTTAACACAAAAATGTTTGCAGGACCTCTAATAGTGTGGCTACCTAAAATATTTTCCTTGAACTGCTCAGAGGGTCTGCAAACAATAGCTGGTTTCACTGTAGTTCACCAGGACTGCCCCCAGTGTCTCAGCAGGCGTTTGTTGCATTCTCCACTGCCACCTACCTCCATGACCACTATGGATGCAGTTGTAGTGGTTAGAGCTTCATTCCCGAATTATCAACCTTCCAGAGTTATTCAAGTGGGGAGTAGAAGTGGCTGGATGATGGTGCCACATCAACATTTTGTGTGTTGTTTGAAGCAGAAGCAGATCTGCTTGAATATTTGTTTAATAGCTTAGTTAGATCTGGTTAAAACTTTACTTTGGGGTTTGCACTGGGCATCCCTAAGCTCAGTCCATGAAACATGAAAGCGGATCGTGTCTGTCTTGGATTGTTGTGAGCAGCACTGCATCAAATAAAGAGCAGTGGCTTGAAGGGCCTATTGATTGTGCACCTGAACTTGATTAAATTAACACATTGAACTAAATCTGTCATTTTTAAATCAAAGTTATGAATTTGAAACTTACTGGTGGTCATGCAATTCATAAAAATGATAAGAATCAAATTACCCTAGTTCCAAAAACTAATATTAAAAATCAAGGTAGCTAAGTGGCATGGGTTTTTTTATACACTGCATACTATTTGGAAAACACAGGAATATATTTTGGGTTACATGTATAGAGAAAAATTTACTGTTGATACCTTATTTCACTGAATATTTCAGATAATTTTCTATAAACCACAGATGATTATTTGTTTGTATATTTATATTCATGTTTAATTTCAAAAATATGTTTTGCTTATGCTATACCTTTGTTTGGTTTTAGTAATATCAGAAGATGAAGAGAGTGACCAATTTCTTTGTCATGTAGCGTGTTATATTGCTACTGAAACTTTTCAACACTGAACATTTCACTGATTCTCTTTTCTCTGCCATCTGTCTGATCTGGCCTCTTTCCAAATAATGCTGCTTTCCCAGTGGATATGGTTGTCCTGGTACAAGAGTTTTCAGTCAGGGTAAGGAAAATTCCCATTATGTTCAGTTGCTTCCTTGATATAGCATATAAATATTGAATGGCCGTACACTTACCGTTTGTAGATTCTAAGATGCACACTGAAAATACCTGCTTGTCACGAACTCTGACTTGTGATCTATTTTATTGAAGATCTGACACTGTCTGTTAAAAATATTTGGTTTCTGTCTTTATGTTCTGTGTAAGTTTGCTTATTTTGATAATTACTTTATTGCAGTACCTGAAGAATGGATGTTTTGAAGTTTGGTTGTCTGATTAAAAAGTGTAAAGTTCCAGATTATACACAGCATTGTAGAAATGTTAATTCAGCATTTTGGAAATAGTTGTTTTATCTTAGAAGTTCAACATGAAATGTCTTAGGAAAGACAGTGTATTTTAGAAGTTGAGCACTTAGGCATGTGCCATTTAATGGACTGTCAAGTTGGGCACAAAATCACAAATCTCCTCTTGACCAATATATTAGGAAGTCTAGATTTATTTAAATTATATATTGTGGTCATATATTGCTATTGGTATTACATCATATCCAAGGACATCAACAGAGAAATTGCATCCCACAGATCTAAGAAAATGCAATGCATCATTAAAAATGCATATAAGAAAGCATTGGATTTTTACATGCACAAGTGCACTGACTGTTGAAAAGGCAGAGAGGTCTCATTTCACCTTCTTCCTTTATGCTAGAATCACTTTCATGCTAGTAATTAAATAGTGCATTTTATCATGAGCAATTGTAATAAAACCTACCGGATACTGACAACTTTTAGGAGGAGCACATTACATTATATTTTGAACTATGTAGATAATCTCTAAATAGTGTTAGAATTTCTTCTTGGACAATTAACTCTGGGTATACCAGCATACATTTCACAAGCTTCACTTTTTCTTTAAGAGAGAGGTTACCTGTAGTCCTGGTTTCAAGAAGGGATTTTCATCCATTCAACTGAAAGAGTGAACCTTGGACTTTAAGAATTTGTTGCTGTGTCAGAGTCACTTCCAGCTCTTGGCTGGGATCTTGAAACAATTGTCCTCAGGCAGCGAGCTCCAGGGTGAGCCCTGACCCCTGCGCGTGCTGGGACCAGACGCTGGGACTTCAGTCTGTGTTTTGAGAGCGCATGGGAGGTAGCTGAAAGGTGGCGGCACTATTTAAGTCTCCCCCAGGCCATAACTTGAAGCTTGCATTTCATTTATACAAAGGCCCTTTTCCAGCTCCCTGGCAGTACAAATGTTGCATTCCCTTACCCTGTTCTGAACTGCAAGTGTGGGAGTAGTGAATGTAAGTATGTCTTCATCTTTTGACCTGTGCTGATACACTGAAAGAATGGTACCTGGCAAAAGAAGAGTCAGGAGTGGCTGAAATCAAGGCAGCCAAGGACGGCAATTTCACTCCAAAGGCAGATAAAATTGATAAAACAGACATGTTAAAAAGCTTCCTACTGAGTTTCTACCTTGATAATTCAAAAAGTTGCCCAGGAGAAATAGAAAACATTCATTTTCTGGGTTTCATCTGGCATTTCAGAACGTGTATTTTCTACCTCAGTGTAGGTTTCTATAACAAGAAAGCTCTTTCTCATCTTCTGGGGACAACCAAGTTCAGCACAAAAGCAATTGTTTTTTAGTTTAATTATGAGTTTATAATTTTTCTAGTGTTGCTGTGAGTTTTTATTACATTATTTGAAAGATTTCATTTTGTTCCCAGAGATCAGCATTCAATGTAATCTTCTGGAATTGTGTCTGGATTCCATTTTGTGCAATTATGATATTGGTTTACCATATTTTCTTTGCTAAGCAGACACTCAGCACCTAACTGATAATGCAGGGTGTAGGTTTACAGCCAGTTATTACTCTGCTTGCTATTTGGAAAAAAACCCCACCAGTTAAACCATGCAGTTTAACTTGCATGAAAATGAACATATTCTCATGTAAATTCCTGAAGAGGAAACTGGCAGATTAACAAGTATGAAAACAGGGAGTCTGCTCTCTTCACCAAAGTTTGCCCAAAGCCTGGGAAGCAGCTGAATTACTGGATAATATTAATACCTCATTTTTACTGTGAAACAGATGTTTGCTGCCGGATCTTTTTCCTGTGGGGAAAAAACCCCACAAAACAACAACAAACACACTGACCTTCTCCACACCCCAAACTTAACGTGTTATATATGTTAGATATAAATAGAGTGTGATTGTTTTCAAACTTCAGCCAGCAAATTTGCCATCAATTCTTGGGAGATGAGAGTCAGCCCTTGTATTTAATGAAAGATTCACTGTTATTTAATTATATGAATGTTGTCAGAAAACAGTCTTTCTGATCAGAACATAGAAATAGGGTTATGATGTTAAGTATATTGTTTTGTTGCAAGTAGTGTTTTTTTGATAAACACTGTTGACCCTGAGCCCTGTTTTTGTAGACATGGTTGCTAAAAATAGACTTATGCATGGAATTTATTTTGAAAATGTTGTGGGTTTTTTGTTGGTTGGGGTTTTTTTGGTTTTTTTTTAGAGATAGAAATGTTTGGAGAGGGCAAAATCTGGATCATAGTACTGGTAACAAATGAAAAATGTTTGCTATTGCTTGTAGCTTTTGTAGACCTAATTTCCACATTAATCTGAGAATTGATTAGTCTGTAGCATTGGATTTATCTTATTGTTCTATTGCTCCTGGCAGTGTTTAAACCATCATCACTCCAAATGCCAATTGGAAGAAGGACAATTACTGCCAGTGATTGCCATCTTACTGCCTCTGCAAACATGGGTGAGTATGCTTGCTCCATGAAGAGTGTGTGTATGAGGAGCCACCCTTTGCATTAGGGTGTTCTTCTAGTAGAGATGTGCTGCGTGGCAGCTCTAACAATAGCCCCAAAACTGTTGTCTGAGTGGTCTTGTTTCCCTGTTCTTTTTCTTCCCATCACCACTGTTGGAGCTCTCCAGAGCACAGCTGCAGCATGACCCACAGTCTCTGCCTCCTGTGTTTGTTGTTGCCCCTCCACAGCAGAGCTGTTAATGAGTTTGAGGTGCCTCAGCAAAACTGGCATATGTCCTAAAATCTGGCCTTACAACTGAGCCCTTGCTAAATAATGTAACTTTCCATATGAATGGCCCCTTCAAAGCCAGTAGGACCACTCAGAGAGGCTAAAGCTCAGCACATGGGTCAGCAATTTTAGTGTCTTCCTCTTTTGGAAATGGCTATGTGGATTTGTATTTTCAAATGCTGTGAAAGGAAAGCCCCTGCCACATCTAGAGCCATCCACAAAAATATTCTGGATAGCAAAGACAGCAGAACATGTCAGTCATGCTATCCTTGCACTTCTCAGACATCTGTGAAAATTTCATGCTTCTGTGAGCAGATTCTCCAAAGGGCTGAATTTGGCTGCATGTCTTTGAGCACATACTTCCATTTTCCCTGCTGTGCCTGTCTGTTGTATGTTTTTAGTTGTCCTTGGTATTTGGGGAACAAAAAAGAAAAAGCACATATTAAATAAAATGTATAAATAACAGGAGACAGCAGGCTTAAAATGGCAAAAAGCAAGAAAAACAGACTAGCTGTAAACCTGGCAATACTGTTCCCAACTCCTAGTGCGTGCAGGAAATGCAGCACATATGGCACATGGAATCACCTGGAGCTAGGCCTCTCTGTTGCACCTTGGCATAGGAGAGCAGGAACAAAGCAGAGATGCAGATTGTAACCCTTAGTGGCCTGGTGTCTGGTACGGATCAGCTTAAGCCTGTTCTTGTACTTGGCTTCCAGTTCACAAATATGAGATGTTAAAAATAGAACCATTACTGAATGATCCCTTTTGTACTTAAACATGGATATCAGTGCATTTTTGTTGATTAGAAATTCTTTCTAGTGTGTTGGAAATACATATGAATGTAATTGTACCCTTTCTTATAGAAAAGTTGAATTTTATTATAATGACACTTCATTTATGATGCTCCTTGAAAAAGCTGTTTCTGATATTATGCTTTTAACTGAGCTTCTCAGTGCTCCTTACAATCATTAATGAATCACGTTAGATAAAGACAGTGTAGGTATGGCAGCATATCATTATACAGGGGAGTAGAGTGAAGCATAAGGATGTAAATATTTACTACATATTGCACAATGTTGAGGAAAAGATAGCTCTAAGGGTAGGTTGATGTTTTTTACTGTTCATAGTGAACTCATCATAAAAAGAACCCTTAAAAAATTCAAACCTTTCCTAACTTTTGCTCAACATTGGCAAAGGATTTTGCCTGGGAAGGAATAAAAGAACATCTGATATTGAGTATTTGTTTTGGCTGTTAAAAAAAATATTTTCTTAAAAAGGCTTCCTTTTTTTTTTTTCTTTCTTTGTTTTTTGTTTGCTTGGTTTGGGTTTTGGGTTATTTCTTTGGTATTTTTTCGGCATTTTTCATTTATTTAGAGGAAGAAGAAGAAGAAGAA
>WEZZ01014111.1:0-18355 GCA_013400585.1 Chloropsis cyanopogon | reverse complement strand
TAATATTATTTCTCCACAGAGCCCAGCTGTCTGAGCATCACAGAATCAGAGTATCACAGGCACTTTCCCTGATGAATGAAATGTTATCTGAAACAGTGGGATCACCAGCAAGTGATCACAGGACATTGTCCAGCTCAAAATCACCTCAAGCTTACAGAAGGAGGATGATGGCATCTAGTACAGGGTAACACTCTAAGCATTAAGCCTTCTCGTTCTACTGGTGTCTTTACCACCCTCCAAATTTTGTAGCAAGTTTAGACAGGATTAGCTGGAGAGAAAAGTNTGTGTTCCACTGGACTATAACCAGCAATATAGACCTGAAGACCATCTGACAACAAGCAAGAAGCAAATAAAAATTCCCCATGCAAACTCTAGACTTGCTCTCTTTCTTGTTAATTTTTCATTACTTAGGATTTTAACTGTCCTTTGTTTTGCACTTCGCGTATTGTCTTTTGAGGAGATGAGGGTATCCGAGTATTATAGACTGACACATTTGCTCAGTTTGATGGCATTAATGCTACGTGTGTATACACGTAGAAATACAAGTGTGTGAAATACAAGTGTATATTGCATTGTAGTTTTTCTTCCTATATATACAATTTGATGCTTTTCAGAATAATAGGGAGAACTTTGTACTTACAGGGTAATCCTGTAATTTAATATTTCTGCTTCTCTTTTTCAGTACAGTACATTTTTACGTACAGTTCCAGGATACAGCCTTAAACTGATTGTTGTTGTCAGTGCTGTGTAGGGCTTGCTGGTGGTGTCCAAGGGAAGTTTAAGTGCATCAGCCCAGCCAGAATCAGACATGCTAACTAGCATCATGCAGGAATCCACTTAGGAGTGGCAGGAACTGCTAACTAATAAGTTTTGTTGGACCTAAAGTGGCTCTCTGTAAAGACAGGTTGATGTGTCTTCACTGTGATTGCAGCAGTTCTGATTCAGGTGAGGCTTACTGGCCCCACAAGCAGTGTGTGATGCTGGTCCTCAGCTAAGTGGGCTGAATGTGATTTCTCTGGCTTTTATGTCTCTTCTGAATATGCCCTGTGAGGTCTGAGTTGTGTGGAGGAATGGTATATGGTGCACAGTGGCGAGTGTTTAAGCTTTGTTGTGTCGGTCTTTTTGTCTTGTTGTAGAGGGCATCTGAAGAGTCCTGTTCTGGCAGAAAGGAGCAGAACTGCTGCCAAACCTGGTTTTGGTCAAAAAGTACAACGTTTCACCCCAGCTCTTGGTTTAACGCAGTCCAGGGGTAAGAACAGAACTTTTTTAATGAAGGCACATACTGAAGAGCATCTTCAGGTGACTGCTGCATTTTTGGGAGGGGTATCTGTGTAAAAAATTAGATTTATAATCCTAGATGTTTCCTGTCCTGAGGCTTTTGCAATTCTGCTGCTATTGTTTTGCCAAATGATGAGAGTTACTTTTTCTTATCACTTCTCTTTAAATCCAAAGTAGTTGAAATTGCCATAGCAAGAGTACTGTGTAATCCAGGCAGCAAACCTGTAGGTGAAAATTTCCAAGCATCTTTGAGTATATTTGATCTGCATTTAAAAAAGGAAATGATTGCTTTGTCTTTACAGGAAATGCCTGTATGCACCTTCAGAAAAGTACCTTCAGAAGAAGACTGAGAAGTGCTACAAACTTTCCTGTTAAGTCTAGACTCTGTAAGTTATGCAGAACAGTGACATAGTGCTATATAATACAGGGTGGGGAATAAGATGCAGATACAGCATTTGTTTAGAAGAATAAAATTCATAAATTTTTCCCCACTTAAAAATCTGTTTAATTACAAACTTGCAAAATATTTTAATCACCTCTGTTTACTTTCTGAACAGTTTTAGCCAGATGACAGTTTCAAAATTACTGAAATAAGTGTGCTAGATTTTGGTGAATTCCTGAAACACATGTTATGAAATCACGTGAGACAGAGGCTTTGAGTTTTATCTTTCAATTCAAATCCACAGAGAGAAAGTTAATTAGCAGACCAGGACACAAGAATTATGCCTCTTCCTTATCTTTCTATGCTGCTTACTCTCCAAGCTCTTTAAAATAGGAATTGTCTTTGTTATTCCTTTGTACAGTATCCATTAAATATATCATTTTGTCATAATGTTAGCATGGAAAAATTTGACTAAGCATAACAAAAAATCTTCTTTGGATTTTAGTGGTACTTTCTCCCATGCCTGTCTTTGTAGGTCTGGATCCACGAAGGATTGCTCCTAATCCAATTTTTTAACAGATACAATACTTGTTAACAGCAGCAGAATTTGTGATCAAAGAATGAGGAATGAATCAGTCTGAGACTTAGGATGTGGCCTGATTCTATTCTGCCTTACAGCAGAATTATATTATTGGCATAATTTGGACAGTCAAAGGTCAATGTATTTTACTTGGCAGTATAGGAAATTGAGAGAAGTAATAATAAGCAGAAAGGCACTATTCCTGAATTGCCTCTACTCATGTGGAAAAGTAATTTTTCTCCATTCCATATATTCCATATATTTTTAAACTCTATATTCAGGTTGATCTTTCTCTGATTTCCTGGCACCTTCTTGTATCTGTTTGACCAGTGTATCACATCACTGCTAAGGGTTTCATTAAAGTTCCGTGTCTTCTGAAGAGACAAAAATTCAGAATTTATTAAGTCCTCTGCCAAATAAGGAAGCAATGTGCTTTTTGTGAGGGGACTGCACCACAGACCCTGGATGCTGTAGGCCCCATATGGAATCCTGTTCCACTTTGTGCTCTGCCCTGGGAAGGCAGTTCACAGCATGAGGCTGGAAGGAACCAGCAGCCTTTTCTCACCATAACCCCACATCACTTCTAGATAACAGAGCTTGCTGTTTGCACATGGATTTACACACAGCTTCAGTTCTTAGAACCTGAAGCTCCTATTCTTGAAGGAGTTTCAAGAGACTGAGATGAAAAGTGGAAGAATGTTACAGTGCTATGGCTGGCCTGTTTTCTCCTCAGCTGCTGAGTGCAGAGTCAGCAGAAGCTCACGACAAAAGCCTCCTCAAGTTGCCACTGCAGTTCAGACAGAAAGTGATCTGGACAGTGATCGAGACGTGGTGAGTCCTTGGACTGTGCCTGATGATATCCAAAGAATACTTCAAGATACTCATGACTCCATGTTCCAGGTAGAGTACCTACTTATTCTATAAACTATTTGATAATTGCCACTTACCACTTTGTTTGCTTCTCCTTTATTTAAAATGTGGTTCTCTGTTCAATACATGTGGGTGAGATAGATACAGAGGGGCATAAATGGCGGGGCTTCAGCAGAACCACATTATTTTTTTTTTTACAAGTGAAATCATTCTTGTGAGCCTTGAAATTGAATGTTCTTTTTAAAAACTGTATAGGCACATTGCCTGCCCAGGCAACAGACACCAGTGGGAGGGCACTAACAGGAAAACAGGTTCCATTTGTTGCAGGATAATCAGACACATAACTTGATTTGGACATGTTTTAAAAGAGTGGGATCATTTCTGCTGTCCATGGATGAAGCACAATGATCAGTTCATCTTCTCTTCCCCCAGCAGGCCTCTGCAGTGCACAGCAGGAGTTTCTCTCCTCTCAGCGGTGTCAACCTCGACAGTGTTTCTGGAAGCACAGGGAGCATCCTCAGCAAGCTGGACTGGAATGCAGTTGAGGCCATGGTAGCAGATGTGGAAGACGAATAATTCTCAGCCACTGTGCTCTTCCAAATAGTTGCTGGTGTTTGAGTTTTCTTTTTTAAAAATGGTAATTGTTCTGCTTAAAATGGATTGAGGCCTGCATTGGTTTCCTTCTTAAGCATCATGGAAACTCTCACTGTTTCCAGCCTTGCCCAGATGGAGCTGAATTCCTTAAAATGTAGTTTTTCTTCCCTATGTTTTCACGTCAAGATGAACTAAATATAGTTGGTAAAGGCAGGCCCACAGTCTTAAACAGATCTGGGTTTGGTGCTTTACATAGATGCATATATAAACACAAAAAAATTATTTTATTTTAAGAGCAGTGTACAACTGTCTTACTTTTATATTTAATATTTAATATTATTATGAATTTATTTTTGTAACATAAGGGTTGTCATAAACTGGTTTAATAAAAGTGATTTTATTTGTTTCTGCTATAAATGATTTAGACATGTAGCACTATTAACTATTGCTGTGTACCACTAGAATTGTATGTCTACATGTGGACTACCCTCATATTTTAAACCCAGCCTATTTGTGCTGTTTTGAGAAATCTTAGTAGATTTGAGAAATCTTAGAAGAGTTTGAATGATTGATAGAAAGAGGTACAAATAGTCAAAAAATGAAAATGAAAAATAGGCTTTTGTTAGGAAAGTCAGGCAGCAGTGTAAGATGGAAAGGGCAAGTACTTACTGGGGTAAAAACAGTATTGTTCATCCATCTGCAGGATGCTGCTGTTTAGAGCTCCTCCAGCAAGCCCCAGGGGTTTGTAGAAAAATTTCCCATGTGCTCAGTGACCATCACACAGTTGTGATGTGTATTGAGCAGATGCAGCTGTGATGACTTTTTCCCAACAGCTGTAGTTTTTATTTTGTAATGAAGAAATATAAATTTTTCGTGGAAGTCAAAGGTGTATTAATTTCCACTGGTTAATTACTGTCACCTCAAACTGTAATAGTTAAAAACCCTAAAAATTTCATGTTTCCAAGTGAAGCTGCATCTTGGCAAGCATCAAAAAATTGGGGTCAGAGGGAGACTGTTACAGGATTACACACATGCCAGGATAGAACTGACACTTCCTGTAGGCTCAGAGGTCCAGACTGGGCATGTTGTATTTTAGCAATCCTCAGAAACTGCATCGGCTTTTCTCACAGGATTGATCAGAGTACCAAACTCAGGAATGGGTTTGATCATCTTCAAATGGAAGGGGCCAGTGCCTTTGAAGAGCCAATCCAAACATGAAACTGTGACTTTACCCATAGTGTAATACTGAGTTTCTTCAGAGTGGCAGCAAACAAATCATCAGGAAGTACTTTCTGGTCCTGGTGGAAAAATACTGTGAAAATACTGGTTTAGCCAAGTGTGGAAATCTCATTATGCCCACAGCCATGTGTGAGAAGGAAGAGAAAGCAGTCAGTCCATTTCATTTTAACAGTGGCAAAGGAAATACTTTCTTGATATGCCTCCAGATCCACAGCATCACAAATCATTAACACAAGGGCAGGGAGGCAGTTCAAAGACCTCCCAGTCAGGGTGTCAGCGCTGAGCTCACACTTTGCCTGAGCTGTGACAGCAGCAGAGCCTGGGCAGGCAGAGCTGCTCCTGCAGAGCCACAGCAGTGGGAAAAAGAACTTGGGACATGTGAGAGGATCATCAAGAGTGATCTCAAACAAGCTGCTTCCATGGACTCACTAAATCTTTGCAATTTCTCTTCTATGATGCCCCTTTTAGGGCTGAAAAGGAGGAAACTATTTAGAACATCTTTTTCTGAGAGAAGCAGGTAGTCATTTGAAATTGATGATATCTTGAAACAGACATTAAAAAACCCTTGAGGAGGTCTGCTGTCATAGAAGTTATGAGGATCAAACAAAAATCTTAAATCATTGCAACCTTTTAGAAACACATTTTAAAAAGCCCATTTTCTCTAATGTCCTTGTAAAGGTACTCGAAATACAGCTGTATATGTATTTACTAATCCAAACTGGTTTACCGTTTAATTGCCTTATTACTTGCTTAATTTTTTAGGGCCAAAGTTTATCTTGCAAAGCTGAAAGAGAAGCTAATGCTTATATTCAAATTTGAAGGCTTAAGATTTTCCTCAAGCACCAAATTGCAGAACTTGAAACTTTGGAAAAGGAAGAAGTTGGTAAATTTTCTTTCTTTATCCAACCTGCCTCATTTTTGCCATCCCTTTGGGGTTTTTTGTTAGTTTTTGGTATTTTTTTGATCACAACCTCTCACCTCTTCCAGTGACTCACCACCTTCAACAGAAAAAAATTCTTTTCTCTATTTAGCCCGAGTTGATCCTCTTTCAGTTTGAACTCATTGTCCCTTGTCCTACCACTACCTACTCTTGCAAAAAATCCCTCTCCAGCTTTCTTGTGAGTCCCCTTCAGGTACTGGAAGGACCTCTAAGATTCCCCCAGAGCTTTCTCTTTTCCAGGCTGGACAATCCCAACTCTCTCACACTGTCCTTGGAGCAGCAGTTCTCCATCCCTCTAGTGATCCTTATGGCCTCCTCTGGACCTCCAGCAGGAGCTGCCTTATGGAGCCCAGCTCTGGATGCAGTGCTCCAGGTGGGCCTCACTAGAGCAGAGCAGAGCAGAGGGGCAGAATCCCCTCCTTCCCCTGCTGCCCACGGGGCTCTGGATGCAGCCCAGGACACATCTGGCTTGCTTTTCCAGGCTTTTCCAGGAGTTTCCAGGATTCTTAAAAATATTTAAAATTCTCAAGCAAATGTCTGTTTATACTTCGCATGGAGTAAATATTTAGAAACATAACTTTGTTTATTTTAATTTTGGTGGCTGGTATGGGAAGTAGTGGCTGGCATGGGAAATCTTCAAAGTAGCCATTTCGGGAAAATAAGCGAAGAATAATATTGCCAGACACAAACAAAATCCTCATTGTTCAGTTACAGTGTCTGTTCTGCTCAGTGTGTTTGTCAATGGTCTGGATGCAGCAGGTGAGTGCACCAGTAGCAATTGATGATGATCCAGACTGGGAGGTGCTGTGGATTCTTTTGAGGGACAAGAGGCCTTCACAGAGGGATCTAGATAGATTGGAGCACTGAGCGATCGTAAATGGTGGAATTTGACAAGTCCAGCTGCTGAGTTCTGCACCTGGGACACCAGCACAGGGATAAAGTGGGAGAGGAGTGGCTGCACAGCTGCAGAGGGAGGTGGGGCTGGCTGCTGCTGGGCTCAGTGTGGGTCAGCAGTGCCCGGGCAGCCCCGAGGACAAACCAAATCCCAGAGCACCGAGCACGGCACCGCCCGCCCAGACAGGGCATGGTCCCGCTGGGCTCAGCCTTGGGCCGGCCTCACCTGGGGCCCTGCAGATGGAGAAGGATGGGAAGGTCCTTCAGTGCATCCTGAGGAGGGAAACAGCTGGAACCTCCTGTGAGGAGCAGCTGAAGTCTTTGGGTTTGTCCACATGGGAGAAGAAGAGGCTGAGGGGTGACCTCACTGCTCTCCACAGCTTCCTGAGGAGGGGAAGGCCCAGGGAGGTTCTGAGCTCTTCTCCCTGGCATCTGGGGGCAGGATGCATGGGAGTGGTTCAGAGCTGAAACAGGGAACGTTCAGACAGGACACTAAGAAGCATTTCCTTACCACAAGGATTGTGGGTGGGTCCCTTCCAACCATAGCAGTTCTGTTCTGTTCCATCCCATCCCGTCCCATCCCATTCCAATTTCTCTACTGTGGTATTGAAATGCCAGGTTCATTTTGTTAACCAAGCAGTGAGAGAACTCTGCAGCACTTGCCAGTTAATGGCAAGATGATGGGAAAAGTGATGAACTTTACACTGGGGGTCATTAACCCCAGCAGCTGCTTGGCATGTTTTACCACAGTTACTATGTAAGAAACCTCATTTTAAACATTAAAAGCCTATTTTCTTCCTTACACAGAAACATGTAAAAGTACAAATCGTCTTTTGAGTTTTAAACTTGCACATCTGCACAGCTGCAGATACTGGATACAGCATGACCCAGAGGTTTCCCAGCTGTGTTGGAGTGAGGGCTCTCTCTGTAGCTGATGCAGGAGTACTGCTCCAACAGGGTGACAGCAGGATGCCTCTGTCGCCATTCCCTGCGGGACGCCTTGGCCGATGCTGCTTGGGGCTGGCAGTGCAGCAGGACCATGGGAACCCCTTCTCGAGGCACCTGACACAGCCGGGACGCTGCCGTGGCGACACCATTAAAAGCCATCGCCCGAGGCTGTTGCCATGGTCACTTGCGCTCAGATGTTGCAGGGGCTGGGTGCTCTGGCAGCCAGGCACTGCCACAGCTTTTTAGGAATCTCATCCAAAGAGACCTAAACTTCCATTAGCACTCTAATAGCATGGCATTTCCATCTGAACAAAAGATAGGGAAGCTTCATAGATTAAGCACATGATTATTTTCTTTGGATTAAATTATATATAGAGGTTGTGTTCTCTACGTCATACATTTTACTTTTTAATATGTTTTGATCTTTGTTTTCTGTCAGAAATCTTTAAAAAGTCAAAAGCAACTTATTTCAGGAAAAAGCTTTCTTGCAGGAAGTTTAAAAGAATAACAACAAAGCAAAAGTAGAAGTAAAACCAAAAGCAAAACTGAAAAAGCTCCACCAACAAAACCCCAGAAAGAGATATTGGAGACAAAAACCCAACACCAACTTAAAAAAAACCCAAAAAAAGTACAAGAATAAAAATAAGAAGATGAAAAAGACAAAGCTACAAAAGTAAGAACATACTATTTTGGTTCTTTAATATGAAATCTTGATATTCAGGGACTCAGGGAGTAATAAAGTCAATGGTACTTACCACTGGCTCACACAAGAACACCCTCAGCAGAAGTGTCTCTAAGCCAGAGCTCTGGCTGAGGTATTTAAACTTAGAGACTACTAACAAGATGTCAAATTGTGTGAAAAGACAGATTAAGATACACAGGGCTGGCATTTATGTTTTCGCTTCAAAGCCACTGGCCACTGAAGAAAGAGAAATAGTTTGGTTTCAAGAGGAATGTACAAGGGAAGGAAAGGGAAGTTTCCTTTTGGGCTCTCTGTCTCCTCAAAGCCACATTTACACTTCTGAAGATGGAAGCAAGTGTCTTCAGCTGTGCAATTTTAAGTATCGTACATAGGCTTCAATAAATGATGTGTAGCATTAGAATGTGCACACAAGACAAACCCGCACTGCCATTTGTAAAATTTTGTAGGAAAAAGGAACAAAACTTCACTGCTACCCAAACAATAAATACAACCCTAAAACTTGCTTTCAAAATAATATTGTCAGTTTGAGATAACACACCGGAAGTAAAGGACCAGAAGATAACCCTGAGCCTCGGGGAATTTTTCAAATACACAAAAATAAAGGAAGAACTTTTTTCTTTTTCTGATATAGAAAGACACAACTAATGGAAGGAAAGTTCAAAAAGTACTTAAATTTGAAAAGGGCCTGCTGAGAGCAATACATGTCGTGTAATGACCAATTACATGCACCCTCTCACAAATATCTAGTATGACATTTAAGGAAGTGGCTGGAGCGGGTTTCCCAGCCAAGACTTAAAAATCAAAGGTAGGAAAAATTTACACTAACCATGGAGGATCCTGTAATTGGGGTCAATTGTCCAAAGGAAAACACAGTGTATAGAAGCCTGTGCGTGGCTGGTCTGGATGACTCAAAGACTGAACATAATAACAACTTCTGCACCAATTATTTCATGTGGATTTCAACATGAAGGGGAGGAAAGGAATCCCCTCTCTCTTGAGTGGAACAACAGCAGTACTTTTGGACAGCAAATAAAAAGTCTTGATTAGGAGTGATCCAAATCACCCAGAACTTGGCATTATGTGAATCTGTCCTGCAGGTTTGCCAGTGGAGATGGAACTGGAGGGACTCATCGCACAGGTGATGTTCAAGGCTGACCTTGAACCTGAACATCTACCTCCACATGAGACTATTCAAAATAAAAAAGCTCTCATAAATGAGAAACAAAGAGAATTTCTCAATGAATCATCCCTCTTTGCCTGTGCTCACAGAGTACATTTAGTCTAAGCACGATACCCACTAAATGTCTCCCTCTACAAGTATTTCTAGCTTTCAGGAATTTAAGTGCAGTGAAGGAGTATTTCTGTACAATCATGAATGCTAACAAGAGAACAAAACACACAAAATAAGAGACTGAAGAAGACTTGCTAAAAGAAAACATGTCTTCAGCGTGTGCTTGTGAAGTCAAAATGAAAAGCAGATGGCCCCCTGTATGGTTTCTCAAAAATAAATTACATGTAGTGACAAAATGGGGCTGTTTCCAGCAAAATTTGTAGCCTTTTATAGTTGGGAAGAGAAATGCAAATAAGAGATAGGTAAAACAAATTCAGAAGCCCTGTTGGGAGAAGAGAAAGGAAGAAGTGCATTGAAAGTGAGCTGGTGGACAAACCGTGTGGGGAGTGAGGTGCAGCCACAGTGACTCACCCAGCACAGCTCGGTGCTGGGGACTGCAGCTGCTGAGAGGCAGAGGCTGCGCTGCAGGCACAGCTGCAACCCCCGGCTAATGACCAGTCCCCAGGAAAGTGGGGGTGAAATCAGATAAATCACCTGTCTAGATTTTAGGAAGCAGGATCTTGTTTCAAAATAGAAATATGAGCCTTTCAACACAGCTGCACGAAGAACTGTGATGGAGAAAAGCTCCTCTGAAGCCCAACCAGACTGCTTTAAAGGAGAAGCCGCTGAAATAACGAGTAACGCTCAGTGTTCACCCAGGGGTCACTCAGGGCCGGACACCGCAGTGGGACAGGCAGGCGCTGCTCACGTCCTGCTGTAACTGCAGGGCTGGGAGTCCCTCCCCTGGGATGGCTGCCACGGTCACAGCGCACATTTGGGCCGCCACCCTGCTGCTGCTGGTGGCCAGAGTTCCTCGCAGGATAAACCC
Organism: Chloropsis cyanopogon; assembly: GCA_013400585.1. Taxonomy (NCBI): domain Eukaryota; kingdom Metazoa; phylum Chordata; class Aves; order Passeriformes; family Irenidae; genus Chloropsis; species Chloropsis cyanopogon. The sequence continues at coordinate 7,768 of WEZZ01014111.1, read as the reverse complement.
TCCCCTGCCCCGCCCGTGCCCCCGAACCAGCCCGCAAGGCGAGGAGTGCCTGGAGGGTGTCTGGCCCCAGAGCTGGGGTGGCTGTGAGCGGTGCATGCGGCTGCGCTGCCCCTGAATAACGCAGAAATTAGACATGATGTAATTAGGTCTGATGGGGTGAGCACAGGCTGGCAAGAAGTCTCCAGAATAATCCAGAAATGCATTCCCTGGATGATTTACAGATGCCCAGGCATAGTTTGAGCACCGTGAGCATAATGAGAAAGGGATCAACAAAGTGTGTGTACATTCTAGGATTAAAAACTTTAAAGTTTCATTTTGGAAGGGTCCAGACTGAACTCTTAAAACATTTATTTTAAATAAATGAAATATTAAAATACTATGAACTTATTTGTATATAACAATAACACTTTAATATTTAGTCAAGGAACCATGAGATCTAAAAACTTGCTACTTACATTAAGAACTCACCCATTACAACTCAGAACTGCAATGATAAGATGACAAATTCTCTGAATGATATGGAAACACTCATATGGTCATGGTGTGGCTCTTTGGTGAGTGGAGGAACACTAGGATATAGGAATTGTGGTCCACTCCTGCCATGTGCAGAGCGTGAGAATTCAGGAGTTTGGGACATAGGAAAGCACAAAAAAGTGTTTGTCTCAGTTCAGCATCACTAAGATCTGCCTGGGGCTCGGAGTCAAAGCAAAGGATCAGCTGAACTCATCCGTTTGTTTCCCTGGAATATCATTAACACATGCATTTGGCAGAGCGTCCTGTTGTTAGCGAGCACCAGATGAGCCAGATCTGATTAAAAACTTTTTTTTGACATGAGCCACAAACACATTTAAGAACTATTTTTGAGCTGTAAGGTATTTCATGTCAGAGCTACTGTTTAGCACAACCTAATTATTCCACAGTAACAATATTCTTACTAGTGACACCAAAACAGCAAAACAAAGGCTAAAGTTTGACTCAAGTTTTAAAAATTTAAATAGTTTTTTTTAATGGCCACACCTCACTAAAATACTTATGCGGAATATTTCCCATGCCTACTTTTGTACATGTTAGAGTTGTTAATATAAGCAATAAAGAACCTCAAAAATACAAAAGGGTGTTACTGAATCATTTAAAAAAATACTTATAATTACAGTTCTGTCAAAAACTATTGTGATCTTGAAAATATTCAAGAATTATTCTGCAATTTTACAGTACTGAATTGGAAGATGAAAAATAAAAAACTCATTCTTATTTAGATTGTGGAAGTGTTGGTGTTTTCTTAAAAAGTACAATATGGCTAATGTTCATTCTAAAAGCTTGATAATACCCCTTTGTTAGGTAAGCTACTGCAACAAGTTCCATGTACAGATCCTGTACTCAAAGGGAAAAAGCAGGACGAATAAAAAATTCAATAATCTTATAGTTATATAGGTAAAAATCTATAGCCATACAGTGAAAAAATACTACAAAGCTATGTCAATACAAAGGAGTAAAATTGTGCCACTGGATCGATTACTGCACTGCAGCACTTAAAGAACAACCAAAACAAAACCAAGCACTTCTCATGTAGAAAAATCCTTATCTTGGTAGGTGCTGCTGCTACTGGCGTGGCTCATGGTGGTTCACTGCAGCTGCTGCCCAGAGGCTGAGCCCTGCAGGGACGCAGGTGTGAGACCGGGCACTGGGCTCCAGGTTGCACCAGCCCGAGCCACACACAGCAAACTGGAGTTCGTTTCCCAAAACGGGGCACTGCTACCAATTCCTTCCACAGCACTGGTGATTGGCAAAACCAGACTAGGTATCACTCTGTGTACTTCGGGAGGGTAAAATTCAACTCTTAACTAGTAAGAATAATATTCAATTTATTTAATCGTCTATAATCAACTTTATAACTGTAAATTATGTAACAGCCATCACATCCCACCAAGGAGCATGTATGCCACTGGCATAACATACAATATAGTAATGGTCTAAATCCTCTCAACTAAGACAGCTTTAGACTTCAGGTTTATATTGTTTAATTATAACTTCTTTCTGATAATTTTATTCCTATAAATACCAACCAAATTGAAATAACCCCCAATCTTTGCTATCGGAAAAGCCACATGAAATGAACAAGGAAATATTTGTATTACCTATTAAAAATGAGATGCTTTAATATAATTGCATCAGAAATTACTAACAGCCAACTTAATTATAAACTGCAACTGTATGAAATCCTTGGGAGTTTCTTGGTGAAGTATTTTTAACTCTGCTTATCAGTAATATCTGACATGTCATATAACCCCTCCAGTCTCCAAGTGGGAGTTTGCCAGTATAAAGGCTGCACTTGGCTCTGAGAAATATGTCTTTCATTGTTTCCTACAAAAATGTCCTGTTCCCAGAGCTGCAGAGGAATGACTCCTGCTTCTTCTACTTTTCCTTCCTTTAACATTACTGACCTTAGCCCAAGAGGTGGTTATTTGTATGGTGAAAATAACAATATCAACACTATCAAACAAAGAGCTGCTAAATAATTTCTGTTCAGAAAAATTCCAGTGGTGAAACAACAAAAAGGCATTCACTGTTCAACAATTTACTAACTGGATTCTGAGGAGTTATTAATAATTTGTTTAATGTGTTGTTTGGGTTTTTTTACATATCAATATTTTGGAATACTGTTACTATTCCTCACAAATTGAATAATGTATTAGAATTCTGCAAGTTAGTTTCATAAAAACAGCCCCCTATCATATATTAAATTTTTAAAAGAAAGAAAACGTAATAGAAAAATAATTATGTTGAGGAACACCTGTTTTCAATAAATACATTTGAAAAGACACCAGGGTTTAATACACTGCTAAAAAGTTCAGCTGATTTAGATTTTTTCCTGTTTGTAAATATGCTGCTTTTCTTGCTGTCTAGGAAGACAAACTGCTTATGAAAGGTTGTGGCACGGCAGTTGAAGCAGATACTTCTGGAAGATTTCAATAGCATTTTTTCAATTTACAAAATGTGATAACATCTTTCAATTAGTAAAAAAATTAGTCTAATATACAAACATTTTCTTAAAAAATTCATTTGTGAAGGAATGTAGTGTAATTGCCCAGACTCATACCCATTCACTCCCCAGACACTGGTAGCTAACTCCTCTTGACACAGCCCTCTCTATATTAACCCAGAGAAATACATACATGGCCAGTTGCCCAAGCAGCAGAGTCATTCAGCCTTCCCCAAATTTGAACTATCATAGATTACCACTTGGACAGCATTAGAAAGAAATTGAAGCATACAAGGAATAAACTATAGTTTCTTTTTATATCAAAATGTACTTTTGAAAATGTGTTTGGCACAGTGCTAAATCATATAGTTAATACTAAATATTGCAGGATACAATAAAACCCTGGAGTTAACTTGTGTTTACACCCTTTCAGGGATAAAAATAAAAAGATACCAATTATTCAGAAGTCAGCCTATACAAACTGTATAAACAATATTTTATGCCTTGTTTTGAAAACCACTGATATAGTAAATTTTACATAAAAGACTGCAAAATAATATAAATGGATTTAAACAGATCTTTACAATAAGAAATTCAAATGGAAACAGACAAGTAACAAAGAGAAGTAAAAAAATTTATTGCAGTATTCGTTCCACCAGATTTGCTGGGGATCCCTTTTCTTGTATTATTTCAGGGTGACCTAATACATCAAAATCTACATTTACAAAAACTCCTCCTGCAGATAGGTCATAGATACTGCATGCTTTTTTTTCTTTTTTTTTTTTCTTCTTCAACAGAATAAATTATATATCCAGGAGATTCTGCCACTTTACAGCCTGGAAAAACAATGCTTTCCTGGAAACTGGGCTAAGCTAAAGAAAGCCATCCGCTGCTAGGTTAAACTCCAAGAACACTTTATTAAGAACATTAACAGACTAATTTCCAACATTCNAAATAATGTCTGACTCTTTAATAGTGTCTACCCAAGGCACCAGTTTGCGGCCATCACGGCGCTTAGCCTCAGTCCAGGAGCCACTGTAGGAGCCTGCCATCCACTGAACACTGAAGCCATTGCTGGTTTTCTGTACTACTCTTGCAATTTGTGGTCGGTCTTTGTACTTTGGACAGCAAATAGCGATGACATCCATGACATCAACACTTTCATTCATCTGTGCTGCCAACTCTGTAGAGTCTGAATTTCGTTTTGACCTTCTCAATGACTAAAACATTGGGGGGAAAAAAGACCAAGTGTTACACAAAAGAACTTTAGTGAAATTATTGCTTTTATTGCTTTTAATCCCTTGACGCCGGGAGTTGGGATTCCCCGGCACACATTCCATTGCCGGCAATGAGACGCACCGCGACCGCCAGCGCCAAGGGGTTAACATATCCTTGTAAAACCACATACTCTTAATTTGTACCCGTGTCTTTATCTCTTATTGATATATAAAATTATATATACACATGAATCATAAAGCTACATAAAAACTTGGCAACAATAAAAAGGATAACACACAGTACATTCCAAAGGAAAATTAATAACTTTTTATACGGGATAAATCTCATTTTCTAGTTTGGTTTTTTTTTTTATTGTCTTTTCTGTTAAACTTTCTACAAAAGTTGTATAAACGGTTAAGTAGAGAATCTCTATCTACAAAATGCTTTTTTTTTTCATGTGGATTACATTACTTGGTGTACATTTAATATAATAAACTGACATTTATAAGCACATAAAAATCATTTTACGTAATACGCTGCGAAATACGTTGACTCCTCCTCCGCCTCACCCCTGAAGTGCCTCCTCCTCTATCCTCCCCATCACTTTCATCGTCCTCTGTCTCAGCTGCATTGTTTTTAGGGCTGCCTCCTCCAAGCAGCGAGGTAATTGCTTTGTTCCGAGCATTTGTGCTAGCTGACACCTCTCCATCTTCTTCCTCTTCATCAGGATCCAAATGTTCCATAAGGAGCTTGAACTATTAAAACAAAAAACATCAGTTCACTTTGTAACTTTAAACATGGACACTTATATCACATTACATTACGTTAGAAAAAAGTACCAAAATAAAGAAACGGTAAAACAAACAGCAGACAACTTGAACAGCTTATGTTGTGTTCTACAAACTTAACTTTCTGATTTTTTTTTGTGGATATGCATAAGCTTTCTTCCTGTGATTTCCAAATGGCAAGTTTTCTCTAACTGTTATTGGTGCAGGGTGAGGGACAGTTAATAAACCACATCCAGTCTCTGTTCCCATGATGAAAAGAGTCAGGAATAAAGTGAACAAGTAACATGGGAGAGGTATACAACACAGATACCAGAAACTGGAAAATACTCCATAAAGATTAATACCCTTTAGCTGAAATTAATTATCATTGAGTTTAAACTTATTAGAAATCTTTGAAATATAGTCCTGCTAAATATCCTGAAAGGAAGATCCACACATCACATAAGATAACCAGGAACTTAACATTTTGAAATGTACTTTCAAGTTTATACTGTGTTAAAGGATTTCAGACTTTCTGCAACTTTACTTACATCTAAGTACTGTTTTACTATACTCCTCTTCACTTCTTCTGTGATCTTGGAATTAGCCATATCACTCCGCAGAAAATCCAAGGTTTGTTTTGGATGGAAATGCACTCCTGTCTTCCTGTTTATAGCTTTATCATAAACTTTTGCAGATTCAGATGGAGAATATTTTTGAATTTTACTGTTTAAAGAAAACAAAAGAGAAGACCTTTAAAGAAAAGTCCAGAGTAATTTGAACAAAAAGCTTTTAAAACCTCCAATATAAGTACTTCTCTTTGGATCATTCCATATACAATAGACAGCCTGGTAAGAAATCAAATAATTGGTTTTTTTTAAGCCAAAGTTCAACTTAATAGTTCTTTTTTCTCTGTTACACAAATGTTTTGCTTAAACAGGTAGTTAAAATCAACTTAAACAAATGGGAAAATGTCACTGTGTAACAAGTGTCCTATTATCTAAATAGCCTTACCTATCAGAGAATCCACAGAGGTTCTTTAGATGCTGTTTCAGCATCAGAAGTAACAATATGCCTTGGGAGACATTTGCAAATTCAATTAAAGGAGCTGAATTTTCAGGTAAACACTTCATCACTGCATTTATATCGTTTTCTTCATCAGAATCTGAATCAGAGTCCACTCGTTTCCGTAACCTCCGAGGCTTTCTTTCTGAAGCTTCCTCCTCACTTTCACTCCCGCTACCACTGTTACTGTCACTCTCCGTGTCCTCATCCGATGAAGGCTTTCTTTCCTTTTTTTTGTCTTTCACCATAGACTGCAGGACAGAGAATTAACACACATTCCAAAATTAGGATAAGTAATATCATTTATTTTCCTAAAAAAATCTGTTCAAAATCATTACTGCCTTAAATTAGAGAGAATTCGCTGAACAATGTTATTAATTTATAACTTGATAGTCTTAAAATTATTTATGGCAAAAATATACTGAAAAATTTATCCAACACCCAGATTTTCTTTCAAGGAGCATACAGAAGGAACTGAAGCAATAAGCACTCCCCTCCTATGTTATTAGAAGACTGCTGAAGTTCGTTAGCAGTGACAGCAAAATACAGTAGAGGGCCAAACACAGTAAATCAGGAAGAAAATTCTGTTTTTCTTTCACCTGAATATAATTTCTGTCTCATGGAGATTTCCACATGTACTTTAGTGTCCAAGCTGGTTTTAAATCCTTGCCTCTTAAAATTCGATGACACTAATTACACTGCTGACCAAAGTGATCATATTAATAATAAATTAATAATGGTTAATAATAATCAGCCTGGCAGTGTTCAAGACCAGGCTGGGGGCTGGCTCGGAGCAATCTGGTCTAGTGGAAGGTGTCCCTGCCCACAAGAGAGGGTTGGAACAAGGTGATCTTTAAGGTCCTTTCCAACCCTAGCCATTTTATGATTCTATGATTAGTTCTATGATTACTTGTAGACCTACAGAATTTCACATATGCATTATTACTGCCCATAGTATGATTTTTCAGGACACAGACCTAAGCAGGATCTCATCCTTTTGGACCTGGGTCATACACACTGGTTCTCAACCTGAAGAATGTATTGTCTCTTTCTAGCAGATTAAAAATCAACTTTTGTAGGGTGGAAGTTTAAAGTACAGGACTTTTCAGGCAGTAAACCTTCAGGCATCAACTCTGACTTTTGTTTATTGGTCAAACTGGACATTCTAGAAACTGCTTCCTGACAATTTGCACCTTCTGCTGTAACAATCTTTCAGGAAAGGAAGACACTGAGGTCTTCAAGAAGCAGAGGCCCCTCACTTACAGGTTTGTGTGTTGCCATAACAACAGGTACTCTATCATGATTCAGGTTCTTACACACTGCCTTGAGAAATACTGCCCACTCCTCTCTTGGAATAAATAACGTATTTTAAATCTCTCAGGCAACACAAATGCAACTGCCATCAGCTACTTGACAACAAAATAAACTGCCAACTGGATTTTATTATTAAAGTTTTACAAACAACCACAACTAACTAGTATCCCACGATGATTCTGGGTTCATGTCTTTCAGATGCATACAATTAACTGTTATTCAGCCATACTGGGAAATTATATAGATTTGATCTCAAAATTCATCATTTTTTTTAGTAATATAAGCAGCAATGTAAGTAGAGTTTTTGACTAGCGTCTACCAGATAAAGGTCAGAACAGACAGCGTTGCTTGTTTTTTGATTATTGTTTATATGCCAAGTAATGCAACTGGTTCACACAATAATAATGGTATTGCATTCACTGAA
>WEZZ01014103.1:14910-31701 GCA_013400585.1 Chloropsis cyanopogon | reverse complement strand
TTCCTTCCCCACACACACCTAGTGGCAATTTGTTTTTATACCAACCCAGTGTCCTTCCAATATCTTTTCTAGGTTAAATATATCCAGTATTTTAGTGTTTCCGGCTTGGTCAAACTGCATTGTCCTTAAATCTTCTTCTAGTCTTACATCTTCTCGCTGTCTTCCAATCTCTCTTCAAGCTGTCAGCAACTTTCTTGGAACTATTACTAGAGCTAAAATGGTATTATAGCTTAAGAGAAGGATCAGTTATTGCATCTTGCACGCAGACAGTCCATCCCATTGCTTAAAGAGGATTTTAAAGAAATGGAGTCAGAAATTACCAAAATGTAAGTTGATTTCATAATTCGTTAAATGAAGGGCTGTTTGACCCATCAGATTATCTTTCAGCTACATTTATATGGATCTGTGAACATATTTTGTACTTTCATTAACCACAATTCCACACAATAATAAATGCTACACAAATTGTAGCATTTAGTGTCTACATTCTGTAATTATGAAAAGTATTAAAAATTCTTTTTCATCTGATAGTATGTAGGGACATTAAATAGATCAGTCGAGTAAAAATAATGAACTTGCTAATTTGATTGATTAAGCTGTTTTCCTTCTCAGAGAACTGTGTTAGAAAGGAGAATTAAGTGGTAGCTATGAGGACTTTCCCTGAAGCACCAGACCATTCCCATTCTTATGCCGGTATCAGATGTTTCTTGCGAAGCACAAGTCATCTGTGGCAATTAACTGGAACCTTTTCAATATCAAGAACTCTTTCTGATGTCCAGTCACTTCAGTGTTTTAAATCAAATAACCAGCTTAATTATCAGTGACCTGCCATTCCTTGAATGACATCTGAAAAGAAAAAGAAGGTATTTAATGGAGGAATAAGTCACATCAGACCATGAGTCTGACTTCACTGTGTTTTACACAGATGTAAAATGCTTCTGTCACCCTCAGCACTAACCCTGATCATCTCCATCTTTAACAGGCCCTGCTCTTCATGTAATATATTAGTCCACAATCCCTGCTGAACTTGGGGGATAGAGGGTGTTGAATGAGGAAATAAATTTTAATAAAGAAAAAAAAAATCAACAAAAGCCAAACAATTGCTCCTTTGCATTTCAAAGCCAGGTAGAATTGATTTGAAGTCACAGTTACATAAGCCCCTAAAACAGCTGCAGAGAAAGTAACTTATAAATGTTGTACTCCCATATCAGCACACTGTATCATAAATTTCTCTTTTTATTAAGTCTTTCCACTTGTTTTGTATTGTCTCCTTAGAGCACCTTTGCTACCTGGTATACTAAATTACAGAAAGGAATAGATGCAGAGATAACTTACATTTGTAATCTTTGACGAATGAATGACTGTGTAATTTGTTACATTCATCAACAGTAATTCTCTTATCTGCCTATATTTAATTCTTAAATTTTTTTTCTATGTAGGGAAGGATTTCTGGTAAGAAAACTCCAGCCTTGTATTTCCAATATCTTCTTTTCATTCACAGGTCTCCTAAAAAGAATTTCAAATTAAGCTGAATTTTACAGAAAAATCAGCACTTTAATCATACTTTTAATTTGCACAAAATTAGTTTGGGTGAAAAAGAATATAAACAAGTGTGTCCCTTCCTAAATGCCATTGAGCCTCAGATTTTAAAAGACTTACCTACTTATCTAACTGTATTAAAAATAGTTCACCTCCCGTCTGATTTTTAGCTTCTACTATGTGCACCTGCCTCTAGTGTTGCCAAACAAAATAATGAGAAAATATCTCTCAAAGATAAAAATTTTTCATGTAATTGAATACAAAATTTATTCTTAATAGAGATTGTTAAAAAAAAAAGATTTTATTTATCTCTACTGAAGACAACATGTTTTCTAATCTACTAGAAGATACATATTTCCAAATAGCACCCATTCTCTCTGGGGAATATTTTTTTGATATTCAGCTCACTGCTGAGCAGCAGAATACCTAATAGCTTAGGTATTCATACAAGTAATCTGAATGAGGTATCACTTTTGTAACAGTTCTAAGAAATATTTTGTGTCAGGAAAACCGTACACAGCTCATCTCTGATTACAAGACAAGGACACAATTCGCTTAAAGTGAGCCTTGAAGTCAATGCCTTTGTATGAGTGTAGGTTTTCCTCAGAAATTAAAAAGCTTGAAGAGTAATTTTGCTAGAACATTACTCTTTATAAGCTCTCCAGTGCCTTTGTAGTCTTTTCTGTTGTGTATTTACTTCTTGAAGTTGACTTGAATTTGAAAGCCATGAATGATAACAAATTGTTTTGTCTTTTCATAAAACTTTACTATTTTGATGGAGAGCAAAATGTTCTGGTTTTGTGATTAGGGTTGAGTTTATAAGACCATGACTTACAGGAACCCTAAGGCACATTTTAAAGTGAATCTTACTCATTTCTTCGCAATTAAAGCAGCAAAAGCTTTAGTCTTTAGGCTATATATTAATTCATGTCCCTCTTCAGTAGGGTGAGGGTTTTGTAACCATGGCAATTTTTTCCACATTGTAATTTTAATTCTTTTTCTTTAGGAAAAAAATTAGCTAGCAAGTCTTGGACCTGTTTTGCCTGTACAGCCATGTGTTCAAAGTCAGAAGCTTCAGTATTTTCTTAGATTTGTTATTCTTCTAATTAGAAGAAATCTTTCAAGATCCGGCAGAATACATTTTTAATACAGAATCACTTATTTATGGCACTGCAAAGGCTGCAATATAAGACAACATTTATAGCTAACAGAGAAAAACATGTTAACTGTAAGTGTGCTCTTTATTGGTCTTGGCAGAGCTGTCGCTTGGAGCTTTAACAAAATAAATGAGTTGCTGTTTGCCATCTTGCAGACAGGAAGCTGAACCATAAGAAAATGTACATATTGCCCTAAGCTAAACATATGGAGCCAAGAAATATTACAGTAAGTGATACACCCTAAAGTATGTAGTTTGATAGTTGCTCATTTTAAAAAAAATTATATTTAGTTACAGTAGTACAACATTTTCTACTGACCTTCACAGTAAGTTAGGAACAATTAAAGCACCACTGTAGAAATTTGAATGAAAATGAGTTCTTTAGACAGCTTGAGGAAGAGAACTGCAGCACTCTGTAATTATTTTACAGCTGAACAGGTGGGTCTGATCCAGCTCTTGCTTTGGTCAGGTGATGCAATACAGAGGATTTACATAAAACCAACATAATTTTTTCTACTTAAAGGGATGATTCCCATCTACTAGGTTTAAGCAAGTTGACTGAGGTCTAACTGGTGCCTGGGTCCTGGGCTGTCCTGCAGCCTGATTTCCATCCCAGGTGTGAGGGAGGCTAGGAGCCAGCACAGGTACAGGCGTTGAAGGTCAGGATAGTCTTTCTTGAAGGCTGGGGCAGATACAAACAGCAAGAACAAACTCTTGGTCTCCAGTGGTTGACTGCTAAATGTGTCTCAAAAGACATATGCTGATCATGCTAATAGCAATAAAAGACAGGCTTGGAAATGAAGTGGGTTAGTTGCAATCTTATATTTCAGAAGCACTTGAATACATAAAATATTTGCAATTGCCCATGTGAAAGCAGGTGGCATTGTCAGTCCAACTCCAAATGGACGCCTGTTCCCTAACTAGAAATGTTGTCATCCTCAGTACAGAAGCCAAGAACTGAGTGGAAAGGAAAGCTGAACACTTAACATTTGCTCTGTGTATACCAATGTCTGTGGAAATAGTGTAACTTTTCCCTATCCTGTGAAATATACTCAGGACTCTGTTTCTGAGGTAACAATTTTAGTATTTCTCATTTTTCATGGTTTTTTTTTAATTGTTCATTGTTAAAGCTCCTAGGCTCAGGGAAACTACTGAAGTTATTTATTGAAAAGTTCAAATGAGAAAAAAAGTAATCAATGCTGAAAACATTGCTCAATCCGAAATAATATATATTCACACTAATTATATAAAAGCAAGCCTCTTTATGCATGTATGGAACATGTGGTTTTCTTTTGATTTTAGATTCTTGGAGGGCTTGAGAATGTTGTAGAAGTGATTATATATGTTTTAATACAATATTATTTTTTGAAACAGGATTTTGAGAACCTGGCATTGCAGAAGTCAGTCTGTTTTAAAACACAGCCTCCTCAGTTTTCAAGTCTATGCAGTGAAATGAAGGCTAAGATCGTAAAGGACAGGACTAAAAGTGTTATAAGTGGTGAATTGCTACACAATCAGATAAAAAGGGTTGAAACAAATGTTCTTGGGGAAGAGTTTCTCATTGTTTATTCCTTTTAGACTTGAAGACTTCGCAAACTTGCTGTGTAACTATGACTGCTGCCTCGAAAATACCTTTTTCTTTTTTATTAGTCTAACTCTGGCTCTGATTTATTGAGCCAGAGAAGGGTAAGGCAGCTCTAGCTCTTCCATTAACAGCAGCTGGGGCCTCCATCACATAATGTTGTGTGAATGCACAGCTTCATCCTGTCACATCTGAGCTGTGATAACCCACAATCTTTGCCAGTAGTACCATAACTTCATAGGAGTTATTTATGCCAGATATCTCCTTAATTCTTTGTTTTTCTGTTTGTTTCTTCTTTCTGTGATATCTTTGCTTTAATTTTACACAAAGAGGCTAAAATTGAGGAAGGAAACAGGTATGTGTTACACTAGCAAGAAGCAATACCAAAAAACCCTCCTTATTTTCGGCGATATGCTAAGGAATCTCAGAGAACAGATACGGGAAAAATGCTTTACTAACATCACTGAATCTTAAAAATCACACTAGGAAAATGTCATGAAGAAATAAATACATAGTCTGCTCAATGGCAAATTTTTTAAAGCATCTGTTTGTGTATTGGAATTAATGCGTATAATTCAAGGCCTTTCTAGTTACTAACCTTAGTATAATCCTAATAATACTAACCTTAGTATAATCCATGTCTTTTACACTAATATATTCTGATAGCTGTTGCAAAATATTCTCATTAACTTTGCTTCTGAGCAACAGATGCAGGACTGCTTTTGTTGGTGAGACTCGGCCAACTTTCATATCAAGGTAGCCCAGTGACTGTCGTGTTCTTACCAACTACTCTTAAATTTCTCAGTCAGCTTTTTCTTTCTTGTGCTGTTTCAGTCTACGGGAAAATAGTTTTTCTTTGCCTTGCAAGAAGCGAGAATTCACCTTCCTCTCCCTCAGGGAGGAAGCCCCCTTCAGGGCTTCTCTGGTGCTTCGTTTATCACTGGCAGAATGAAGAACTGGTGTTACAGGCCACTGTCAAAGGTTTTTTTTCTTAAAGGAAGGGATGATGTGTAATTTGATTTCTTGGCTTAAAATGATGCAGTGGGATAAAAGCCACTGCATCCAAATGGTTTTTCTTAGCTGCAGTGTTAGAAGTCTGTGTTTATTGGAATATTAAGTGAATAAGCCAGCTGGTTTGTCTTCAAAGAAACATTTGAGAAAAGCTCCCATTTTTAGCTCAATGTTTTTCTAAATAAAGCTAAAATTTCTGAAAGTCTTAAATTCAGCTAGTGTTAAAACATGGTAAATGTCAAACAAAACTTAATGTCTGCATTGTAGTGAGGGTGAGAAGAGTGAGTGGAGAGAAAATTTGCAGCATGTTATTGCTTCACTTTTGGTAACACCTGTTAAAGGAAGTGTACTGAGATTTATAGTGTATTAGAGCACTTCCAGGCTTTTCAGCCCAAACCTGCAGCAGTTGTACAGTTCTGTTTGTTATCTTGCAGATAAGCCAGAAACAATTGCAGATGTGAATAAAATGGCATTTAATGTTTTTTTCCTTGCAGTGCCAGCCCATAAGATAAGGTGAGCTTTACCCTGTGGGAACTTATGTTGAGAGACAAGATACTTTTTTCTACTGCAGTATTATAAATCTCACATTATGTATTGCAAACATTGCTATGTTCTCTTTGGTTTCTTAAAGTTTGGTTTCACTTGACATTTAACTTACTAAATGGTAAGGCTTTTAACTTAGCCAGGGTGGCACATCTGAACAATAATAGCAGTATACAGTAAAACAGTTCAGAAATTTCAGGCTATGCTTAGACCATCTTGATTGCCTGAGCAGTGAGGTCAAGGGATATGGAATGGTTTGTGTTCATATTTTGCAGGTTGTAAGAGACATTTCACATCCATATTAGTCACAGGATTGCCAAGCATACAAGCCATGTGATTACTTTTTGCATCTTCACCAATTTCCACCAAGGAAACTGCCTCCCTGCCCGAGGGTCGCTGCTGAGATCAATTGTTGGGAGCACTTGACATGTTTGTGCTTTCTCCTGAAGCAGTCTGCACAGATCCCTTGGCTGCCAGGTGTGGATTCCTTCATGGCCAGTGGTGAGTGTACATCTGATAAGCTGACACCTAGTTCCGAGTCTCTCGCTCTTTCCACAAAACTTCTGGAAAACCTCACGTGAGCCTTACATCACTAGTGGGTGTGGGGGGATAGGAAATGCCAGGGTGCCCCATTGTGCAGAGTAACAGAGAGTGCATTTCCCTGGGCAAGTGCTTGGCTCCTAGAAATGAGCAAGGAAGGCCCATCCTCACTCACTGTCACTTGGTTCTCACCCTAGGCAATGTGGATGTAGGGAAGTGTGTAGGAGCAGAGAGGATATCAAAAGTATCTAGGATCTGTACTGAAGCCTCAGCTTATCACTGTTTAACCCCAGGCACCCTGGAAGCTTTAAGCTTTTGTTTATAATGTTTGGAGGAATTGAATTTCCACTGAGAACTTAGTATTTTCATCCCAAACACACCCTGAGAACATATGATAAATAACACTTAACAGCACGACAACAAGCTTTCCCTCTTCTTTCAATTCCCTTAAGTTACATTTCTCATCTCAGCATAGTTTCATTCTCTCCACACATAAATTTGAAATGGTTACCAAACCTCTTAATAGGATGGAGCTAATCAGTCACAAAATAAATCATTACCGAAAGCGATAATAACAAAAGCATTTGAGTTCTTGCATTATGTCTCCTGGAGTACTCATTTAAAACTACCGAGTTCAACCCAGAACACAGTGCAATTTGTTCCTATTACATCTTCGTACTGAGCTCAGACTTCAGTGAGACAAAATAGTTTATCAGCTTGAGGTGAGAGGTAGAATGGTAAATGTCATGAGGAGTAAAGCTTGGTAATAAAATATCACTTGTTTATTAGTTGGATGCTAAGGGTCTGTATGCACGGGTCGATGTAGCTGAATTAACATCTCCGGTTGGTTTCAGCTGCGAGGCTGCAAAGAGAGATGCTGTTTCTTTAGTTGTGGGTCCCAGATTGTTTCTGTCTTGTTTCTGTCTTTAGAGACATTGTTAATAAACTTGATTTCTTCGCTGTCTGCTGTTAATGTTTTTGGAGTAAATAGGTTTTTATATTATGCACATATGTTTGTAAAAAAAAAGGCCCCGAGATTTCTTTCTGCAGCAATATATTGAACTGTTGCTTCAGTAGGTTTTGTAAGCTACTTAAGTATAATTTTAGAAAAGAGACACAGAAATCAAACTTTTTTTCTCCATCTTATTTATGTTGTCACAAAATGAAGTGCATTGACCTCAAGTAAAGCTCTCTAAGCTTTTTGGAAATAAGTTCTTTAGCTAGAATTTTCTTTTAATGTTCTATGCTCAAAGCTGATTCAATTTTTGTGATCCCAGATTATGGCTAAATGTCTCCATGTAAAAATGCTGAAATAATTCATTGAGAAAAACATGCGTTTTCAATCAGAACAAATAAATTATTCATATTGCTGTACTTTGCTAAATAAATTGCTTGATAAACTGAACAAACTAGGTTGTGTTTCTTGCTAGGTATGGAGATATTATTTGATACGATCTGAGGAAAGAGTCTTTTACAAAAAAGACTGATTTGGTACAATTTTCATCTCATAGCTGAGCAAATTTTAAAATTAACTTAGCCTACCACGTAATAATTCTTTATGAAAACAGAAAATTATTTTCACAATATGGTAAATTGATGTTGTTTATTTTGGAGCAGCTTTTGAAACCTCAATTCATATTGAGCAATAGTTACCCAGTGGGACCACTTAATTAAGGGCTTACCTGGCTCAGAGCTCCGAAAGTGAGACTTCTATTTATATCATAATTGAAATAGAAATTAAGAAGTCCAGTAAGGTCTTAAAGATGCTTGAAACTAGAAAATGTAGGAAACTTACATTTGTTTGGATTTTTTTATTGATAAAATCCTTTCCCACTTTAGCTGAGGCAAAGACTTAAGGTGGGTTTTGATAAGACATTTGCTCGTGTATTAGAACCATGCTGGATAATGTATTTTGTTAAATAGGCATAATCTTCCAATGGTCTTAAATCTTTTCTTTACTCTCTTCACATCTTGCACCACAAACACTCTGTGCTGTTCCATTCATCACCCTTTAGTATCACAAGCAAATGGCACTTGAGATGTTGTCCTGGTGTAGGGTAAGTTTGGGAAGAAACTTCTAAAGAGGTTTTTCTAGAAAGTAGATTCAATTGACCTTTCCTTTAACTGGTTTGGGAAGAATACTTTTTTAGAGAGAGGTGGAAAAAACTATTTCTTTAACAAACAAAGTATTTACAAGTATAAAAACCAAAGAAAGAATCATATCAAACAATAAAACTTGTAAATCTGAGGAGATCTGAGGAGATGACACACTCAGAAAGTTCCTCCATGGAATGCAGTTTGGTTCATTCAGTCTGTTATCAGTCTTTCTAGTGCTGGAAATGCTGCAGCCCAGGCCCAGCCCGGTGGGCCACAGGTGTGAGCTGTTGGTGTTTTGTTGGGTGTTTAGTCCAGAGCAGGTTCGAACAGGTCTAGAGGAAAAGAGAAACTACAGTCTAGGGAACTTCTCTGCCTCAGTTAGTTAAAAACTGACTCAAAGTAAAGAAAACTCAGTCCCGCTGTCAGTTGTCTGTGCTGCAGACACTACAGTAGAGCAGAATGTGGAGGAGTGTAAGTAGTCTCTTAAAATAAATTCTGCACTCTTTCTTCTCTCTTTTAACTCTTAAAGCCAGTCTTAAATGTACAGAACTCAATATCTAACATAAACAGAACAGACGATTTGGGGATACAAGCATCATAAAGTCACCCCAGGACAGATGTGTACATCTGTGAATTGAAATGCTGTGGCCTTTGAAGGTGGAGTTTATTACCAATTTTGGTGGCCTCAGGAATACAGACAATGAAAACAATGTAAAAAAAATCATTGTGATAACCAAGATGGTCATTTAAATGCCAGAAATGTTTTTCCTATTTGTGTGATGTTTCCTATAAAATTCACTGAATTTCCTCTACAAGGTTTTAAATAAAGGAGTAATTACTTTGACCAGCAGAGAGCAGCAATGATATACTTTATAAGGACATGAGCCAGCCCTTGCAAAATTCTTTTACTGGCATGAGTGATAGATAATATTGTATATGATTTTCCTGATTTGTGGGAAAATACATGTTGAAATTAAAGCAACAATAGGAAAAATATGTCCTCATTAAATTCTTTTATAGAGCCTCTTAATTTAAAATACTTTCTGTTTAATTTCTTGTCTGTATGAAAGTTACAAAGATGTATTACTTGAACTGTGTGTAAGTTCTTAGTAGGTGATTGTTTTCACATTGCTCTGAAGAGTTGCTCTGGAGTTTCACTGGTTGTGTTGGGCATTGTCTATACTTGAATCTTATGGTTAAATTTTGGCCCCATAAATGTCAGTAGGATTTTTTTTTTTCCACTGACTTATAGAAAAGGTTTCACCATTCTTGTGACATATATATTAAAAATTAATTATAAAGAGATTAGTAAGTTAGGGTGAAAAATTCTAACTATATATTTTAGATTTCTTTTGCTGTCTGTTCACAAAGATGCTTGTGCAATTTGACAGGCACTGCATAGGAAGGACGAGAACCTCTTTTTCCTCTGCTAGAGCATTCTAACAATGTTGTTAGAGATTTATATTTTCTGTTCTGGCTCTGTGGCTCTTCCATGTTTGATTGTGTAGCTGTACGCCAGAACAGATTAAAACAACTCTTTTTTCTCAAGCTTTTTGCTTTACCCTTAAAAAGAAAAAACAAAAACAAAACAACAAAAAAGCACACACAAAAAAACCCCCAAAAAAACAACAAAACAAAACAAACAAAACAAAAAAAAAATCAAACAAAAAAAAAAAACAACACACAAAAAAAAACCCCCCAAAAAAAAAAAAAAGAAAAAACAAAAACAAAACAACAAAAAAGCACACACAAAAAAACCCCCAAAAAAACAACAAAACAAAACAAACAAAACAAAAAAAAAATCAAACAACAAAAAAAGGAGAAAATGCAATTTTACCTTCCATCTTCCAGTGGGACTACTTTGCAAAGTAGGAAAGGGTATTTGCAATGCCACTCCTGTCACTTTGGAAAAGAAAATGGGATTTCTGTTGGTTGTGCCAGTGTTGTCTATATGTTGTGTATACATTAGCATTTTAGCTCAAATCAGGACTGTAGTTCAGGAGTGAACCTTCTGTTCCTGCTACCACATGGAGCACTTTACTTTCACAGCTCTCAGATATGTATAACTAAAATACGTGTTCCTGACACCAATGACTGCTCAGTTTTGGGAAATGCTGTATATAGTTCAGAGTAAAAATCCTGTCAAACATAAGAATTAAGTTGTACCTAGGAACAACATCCCCTTGGCACCAATTGTTCTGCCATCCAGACCCGCCTGTGCTGCACCAAGCTGAAGCCACTCTGGGTGAGGGACTCCAGGCTGCTTCATGCTCACTCACAAGCTGCAAAGGCGCTTGGGTGGCAGCAGCATCCCCTGCCCAGACTGAATCACCTCTCTGTTACTGCCTGAATACTGCTGTGCAGGAAACTCTGAGGTCTAGATTAGAAATGCTGCTTGAATGTAGGTTACAATACTGGAGAGTTGTTGTACAATGTGAATGGCACTAGCTCTCCCCTTTTTTGATGGTTAGCTTGTATGAAGTTCCCTTTGCTTCAGTGTTTCTATTGCAAAATAGGAGCAGTTGTGTCATAGAGATTTTATAAAAGTAAATTTGGTGATGTTTATGAAGCACTGAGGTCCTATCATGATGAACTCTACACAAACTAATGAGGGAAACGTTGCTCTTCTCCTTCAGAGCAGGTCTTAAATAGTGTGCAGCAAATTAGTTGTGAGACCATAGACTGGATCAACATGGGGAAAGAAAATATTATATAGCTCTTCATTTAATGAGTACCATTCTTTCTGTAAATGTAATGAAAAAGGTTGTGAAAGCAAATAATGAAATATTGTAATTAAAGATTGTATCAGCACTAATATGCCCAAAGCACCTGCCTCAGAGTTCTATGGGAGATTTAATTCTGACATTTCATCACGTGAATGCATGATACTGCAACCTCTGTATTATTCTTGAAACATATTGTTTTACTGCAATGCATGTAAATTAGGGGTGGAAGAGGTTTAATTTTGATTAAATTATAATTCTTGCCATTTATTTATTTCTGTTTAATTATATGGAGTGTTATTAAAAAAAAAAAGAACCATTTAATGAATCAGTTGTCCATTCATCTTAACATATGATTAAATATGAGGATATTCCTAACTGTCATTGTCATAACTATTGTCACAGCTGTATTTGTATTGAATCAATAATAGATGCTTGCTTTGCTAAGGAGGATACACTGATAGAATAAGCTACAGTCCCAGAGAGGAGGAGGAGATTACTTTTTACATGTAGCAAGGACAAACCATAGAAAAGGAGACATTAGAAATGGAGGCTAATTAAAACAAAAAAGAGGTGCGTATAAGTGTCATGTCCATTCTGACAGTGGATTTCCTTTAATTTAATTCCTTTTATTTCTAGTCAGAGTTCTGTGCAGAAAGTCTTAGCTGTATAGGATATAATAAAGGGAAAAAAATTATTAACAAGGATGTTAAATATTGGATAAGGGGAGAGTATGGTGGGTCACCAGAGAGTGAATGAGGGAGTGGGAGCAGATAGTCCTCACCACAAAGAGAGTTAACCGGGAAAAGGTTATTCTTCAGCATCTTTTGTAAACTTAACTTTCAGTATGGTTTTGAAATTACTTTCTTGAATCTTCGAGCTCTGATTAATATTTTATTTCAAATTCATTAATACAGAGTGTAAAAATAAAATTCTCTTAAAAGAGGAAGTTAAAATGCCCATTTGCTACAGTCTCCCACTAGTGCAAGATTCTGCATGCAAATTTTTATGCACACCCCCAGTGTGATATGAATAACAATACAGATGAGGGGATGATTAAACATGAAACCGCCTTTTTTACCTTCTCAATTTCCATGTTTTTAGGCATTATTGAAATAAGTAGGGCTGTTGTCTGTATCATTTTCATTTCTGCCTTGCCAGGATACCAGAGCACTGGGGCTGACTTCTCCTACATCTGCCTTGGACAGGCTCTGTGTGCAGATCTTGCCACCCTGTACATCCCCCAGCTGATTACTGCCTTGGGGAGACCTCACTGGTGTCTGCTGCAGGCAGCTTTGAAAACCTCCCATACGTTTCAGACAGAGCAATATTTAAAATTATTTTTGTTGATTATTATTTTGGCCAAATGAGCTGGTTGAGGAGGTGATAGGGAGAGAGATGCCAGTGGTTGTAAGCAGAGATTGCCACAGCACTGTATGTGGCTTTCTTAGCATGAATGAAGTAGTAACTAATATAGTATCAAAAATGAACTTTCTGCACACCCAGTATCAAGGACCTGATTGCCCCAGACCACCCTCTCTTTTCCTTGTTTCTCTGCTTTTTCATCTGGCTGGACACATCTGAGGCTTAGCCAGAAATGGAATGTCAGCCTGCAGGGAGGTGGTGTGTGCCTGCACTTTGTGCAGATACTCTGAAGTAATTGAAACATCTCATAGGGTTCTCTAATCAGATTTTCATACCTTTTTTTTTTCTTTTTTGGCCTGGTCCGAATACATATTTCTGCTTGATTTAAAAATATTGTGTCTAAATCTAGATTCTAATAAATGAAATCTGGGAAAACTGCCCTCGAAGTCAGGAATTCTGTCGTTTTGGGTCAACGATGGACATGTCATTTTTTAGTAGGATATTTTTTAAAGATATTAGTGGTTTGTTTGCATCTGTTTTATTTAAAGTGACTTCACATCAGGATTTCCATTGTCCATGTGTTTACATGGCCAGTGCTTTACAGATTTTTTTCCAATACTAGTTAATACTTTTTTTCAAATATATTACTAAAAAGAGAACTTGATAATACTATGCATCTACTTTCTGAAACACATTGCTTATTACAATTCCTATCTATATTAATTTAAATGGATGCAATTATGTTAGCTATAATTAATGGTGGATTGTGTGTTTCTTATTAGTTGTATATTTTTAAAATAAATATTGCTATAATATTGTAAGTAAACTGTGGGGAATTTTTGTACTCTCCACAAATAAATACTGTTCTTTTTAGATTACATTTCACATATATCTGTTGAGAAATATATAAAAATAATACTATAATTATTTTTCTTTTCAATAGCTTATAACTTACTCTTTCTTATGCTTGTACTTTTTCTTAATCTGCCTTCACAAACTGACTTTGCCATTTGTTTTTATTTCATGTTTTAGTTCCTCCTCGCAGCTCTTCATAATGCAAAAGAACAAGCAAAGTACCATTGTTTACTTTAATCTTTAGCCTATTAAATCATGCACTTGAAGGTCAAATTTAAGCAGAGGCAAATCTATGTTTCTTTTAAAATCTTTAATTTTACAAACGAAATGTGATTGAAACTAAATTGTAGCAGAGTTTTATTTTAGAATTTCTTTCTTCTTCATCTGGTAAATATTGGTTGAAGGGAGGATAATGAGAGTTTGAACTTACTTGTTCCCCAGAGCACAGGCATCATTTTCATAGGGCTTTGTTAGAATGTTAAAAGAAGATACTTGGTGAAAACAGTAAAACTATGAGATGGTAGGAGGAAAAA
The DNA here is from genome assembly GCA_013400585.1 of Chloropsis cyanopogon. Taxonomy (NCBI): domain Eukaryota; kingdom Metazoa; phylum Chordata; class Aves; order Passeriformes; family Irenidae; genus Chloropsis; species Chloropsis cyanopogon. Next base: position 17,757 of record WEZZ01014103.1, on the reverse strand, counting down.
GAAAAACTCAGTGAAGGGTAATAAAAATTATTAGAGGCATGGGGAAGGTTTCAGTATAAAGGAAGATGTTAAGAAACCCACTGTTTACTGTATTTACATTTGAAAAAGGGAAACTTTCTCAGATTTAAATTTTTAAATCAAGAATTCATTCCTTTCTATGAAAACTGAATGGAAATTTTAAGTAAAATTAAAAAAGGATTGGATGTATTGTATTATGTGTTAAGAAAACCCTACAGAATTTTAAGTGATAGTTCCAATCAGAGAACTGTGGGGGAAAAACCCAACCCTACCAATAATGCTTTCCCAAGCAATTTCTGTATTACAGGTAGGATATGGGAAGAAAGAATATAGGAAAGTTCAGAGAAGACTTTGAAAAGCTTTTAAACACTTCTAGTATAAGCATCTAGGAATATTCTTGGGCCTAACTATTTATTTCTTTCAGTCATAGACATCAGTGGGAATCCATTGCACCAATATTGACTATTTTTGGAACAAAAATGCCGTAAGCAATTCTAATGAAATATAAGAATCTCAGTGTTACCAGAAACTTCCATGCAATGAAAGAAATGACTTTTTTCCTCTGTTACTCTTACTCTAAGGACTTGTTTTATCAGTGANTTTTTTTTTATATGATAATGGATGGGGGGGGGGGGGGGGGGAAAGTAAATGTTGCTCTGAAAAAAATCTTTTCCTTTGTGCTGTATGAAGCAGACAATGCTGAGAGTCAGCAGGTGTGTCAGAGGACAATTGGGAGCACCTGCTTGCTAATTCATGGATTTGTCTGGGCTGCACCTGGGCTGGGGGTTGTTTGCTCTGCTGTCTTTGGGGATCCCAGCTGTCTGCAGGGTTCAGACTGCCTTCAGCCAGGCACAGTGCTGCACAGAAGCAGGAAAGAGCCCTTCAGTGTCAGAGGTGAGTGAAGTTGGTGTATTTTTCAGTCTGTGGCTGGACCAGAGGTTGGCTGAGTGGTGCCAGAAGTTGTCATCTTTTTGGAAAATGGGGAAAATAGGCTTGAATTTTTGCTGTGGAGGAAAAGATGAGACTCTACAGCTCTCAAATCTGGTTCCTTATTAGTATGCATTAGGCGAGGATGGGATGGCCTAAGTCTCCCATTGGAAATACAAGAAGTAATCTCTGTGTTAACTTTTAATAGAGCAGTTTATATAAACATATATCAAATAGTTCACCTATTTAGGCTGCAGCCATCTGTATGACATCTTGCTAGTGCCTCGAGCCCTGAGGAAAGGTACGATTGGAAATATTTTCAGTGCTTGGAGTTGGACTGTTCAGCTGAACTTTGACTCAGCTTAGTAAACTTGTCTAAATATTCAGTGTGATTCTCTGGCTTTGTGTGAGTTGTCTTGGATACAAAGGCAACACAAGTTTAAGAAACCTTCCCCTGGTCTCAAAATGCCGAAGAAATGTGGGTTTCAGTACTCTGGCTTCAAAAGAAATATTCGTAGAAGTTTAATATAGGGAAATAATTTGAGTTACTTTGCCAGAGAAACATTTGGTAAAAACTGAAGCTGGCAATTCAGAAGCAAGGCTGTAGAGAGCGTTGATGGTGGAGCCGTGGGAGGGAGGAAGAATAACTTACTGTGCTGCAGCTGTGTATGTGTGAACTAGAAATACTCCAAGAATTTGCTTCTTTACCTGATTTTCGCTAGTTTTTCAACTTTCTTCTAGTCCTGAAGGTGAAATCTTAAATCTCTTTAATGGCATGTACAAACTTACATGTGCTGTTTCATCATGTTAAAACAGCAGAATATTTGTTTGCATGCTCAGGCTGCTCTAATTAAATTTAAATCTGCTTAAAAAGGATTAAATTGGAGTGGAGCAAATGTTCTGCAGACAATATCTGTTTACATTGTTTATATTGTTTTGGTTAGTGTATAAACTTAAGCTGTAAACAGATTATGTCTTCCTAAGTTTTCAATTTCAGCTAAGATTTTATCTGGGAGTGTGTGTGCTTTTATTACATTGTAATTGCCAAGTAAAAAGCACACTTAGATTAAGTGAAATTGTTCTAGAAGCATTTTAAATACATTTAATTACATTATCACTTCCATAAGTGTTCCAATATGACTAGTCAGCTGGGAGAAGTCATCATATACAGCATAATAAGAATTTCTCATGTGCCAGCCTTGACACATTTTATGTTAAAATTGTTTCAATCTTGTGTACTAAACTGGATTTACACACTGTAACGCCCATTTACAAAAAGGGTAGGAAGGAGGACCCTGGTAACTATAGGCCAGTTAGCCACCTCAGTACCTGGTAAGGTAATGGAACAGCTTGTACTGAGTGTCATCACACAGAATTTACAGGATGGCCAGGGTATTAGACCCAGCCAGCATGGGTTTAGGAAGGGTAGGTCGTGTTTGACCAACCTGATCTCCTTTTATGACCAGGTCACCCGCCTGGTGGATGCAGGAAGGGCTGTGGATGTTGTCTATTTGGACTTCAGCAAGGCCTTTGACACTGTCTCCCACAGCATACTCCTGGAAAAGCTGGCGGCACGTGGCTTGGACAGGAGCACTCTTTGCTGGGTTAGGAACTGGCTGGATGGCCGGGCCCAGAGAGTGGTGGTGAATGGTGCTGCAGCCGGCTGGTGGCCAGTCACCAGTGGTGTCCCTCAGGGGTCTGTGCTAGGGCCTGTTTTGTTCAATATTTTTATTGATGACATGGATGAGGGTATTGAGTCGTTTATTAGTAAATTTGCAGATGACACTAAGCTGGGAGCTTGTGTCGATCTATTGGATGGAAGAAGGGCTCTGCAGAGAGACCTGGATCGGTTGGATGGATGGGCAGAGTCCAATGGGATGAAGTTTAATAAGTCCAAGTGCC
>WEZZ01014100.1:1143-28340 GCA_013400585.1 Chloropsis cyanopogon | reverse complement strand
CCCTCATTTCTTCTTCAGGGGGGTAGAATGTTTTCCACAGTCTCCTAGATGGCCCTAGTTTAGCCTAGAAGTGTGGTCAAAAGAAGTAGCATCTTTCTGTTCTAATAAAAAGCAGCNAATTTGGACTTCTGATTATTGAGACATATTCTTTGTATCTTTGTGATGGCCATAATTATGCTTTGGAGAACACAGGCTACCTCCATTTTTCCTGGAGCAGGATTCCAGAACAGAAACCTATGAAAGGTTTCATGCCACAGCTCCACGAAGTACAAAATTCCCATTTCCTCTCCATGGAAACCAAGATAGAGTACCTTGAATTGCTGAATACCACACTTGTATGAAACTTTCCCTCATTCTTATATCTAAATGTATCTCTATGGAATTGATGGATAACTGAATTCAGCAGCACTATTCTCATTTCTCGCTAGAGAAGCTGTGAAAAAAATCCATATGCAAGACGAAAACACCAGAAATTTCCACAACACTGAGTTTTTACCAGGGTCTGGAAACTGGCTCAGGGTGCAATAATCCTCCTGAAATCCATAAATCCCAGGTCATTTGTTAAAGAACTGTGTCTTCTATCCATGCTAGAGAAGGGGGAAAAGCCCTGTGTGGTTAAGCAATCTGAGAGAAAGTACAGAAAGCTAGCTAGCACTTACCCCTAATAAAGAAAATCAGTCAGTGATGCAAAAGAATCTTTTAATTTTCTGTGGAAAGACTTTTCATGACCTTTAAACCATTTTTGAAACAAATTTTTTACTGAGCATGTCATTACCATAAATGATAAGCAATGTAAAACCTTTGCTTAAAACAAAACTTTGCTGGGAAACATTAGAAAAAGCAATAAATCATCATGTAAAAATTATTTGAAAAACACAACATTTCAGAAGCACTTAACTTCATGAACGTAACTTAATTCCAGCAGCTTTCTGTGTTTGCTTTTAGAACCAGCAGTTTCCAGTAAGCAGTCTATTTTGGGGGAGAGAAAGCCCTCTCATGAAGTTTTTGGGCAGAGGCAGCTGTTTGCCTCTTTGTCACAACTCAGAAATGAAGTGCATGGTGGAGCCCTGCCATCTCTCTCAAGCTGCATGAATGAGCAAACACTAACGTGGCTTTGGCACCTGTACAGGATGTATCCCTTCTTGTTCTTTCCTTCAAAATATAGGCATCTGCAAAAAATCATAGTCTGCTTGTTTTTGAGAGGTACAGGGCAATTAGTGAAGAGTACACAGAATAATGCCATTGAACAGAGAATAAAGAACAGAACTGGACTACATGAAGAAAGCTGAAACATTTCCCGGCCACTCTCCCCCAGTTGTCTCAATGGGTAGAAGAAAGAATGGGGGTTTTTTGTTTGTTTTTTTTGCTTGTTTGTTTGTTTTTTCCCTATCTTTCTGTGGATGTTTGCCGGCATGCCATTTTTCTGCTGACATCTGCTTCATTCAGGTGTCTCTTTCCAGTCTCTTCAAGTTTTAAAATGTCTTTTTATCCTCTATGCTGAGTAATCCACTCGATTATCTAGCAACTCAGACTGGGTGGTTTGCTCTCTGTTGTTATTCCAGCTTTTGCATTTCTAACTCCTTGAGGTTATTTACAGCAGGTGTTTTAGCTTTGCCATTTCCCTTATTTTTTCTGCTTAGTTTCTCTACAGGGTTCTTTTCACTTCATCCTATCTCAAGTAGTCAACATGATCAAACTATTCAGTGAGCTGCAGTCTACTTAATCGTGAAGTCTCTTCAAGCAGCACCCTTTTCTCTTGTTCTTCACCCCCAGTGGCTGTGTCTTTGCAGGCCTTGTAAGGGTAGTGTTCCAGTGCCTACATCACATAATAGCATTACTCATGGTCAGCTCTTGTGCCTAACATGTGAACTGCTACAGAATTTGGTGTGAAAATTTCACAGGTAAACTATGCCCACACACACCCAGCATATTATAAAAACAACCACACCACCATGAGTGTTCCACAGAAAAGTTTGTTTTACTCCAGTTTCCCCTGAGACCCATTTTCTTCTGCATTTGCGGATACCTGTCAGAAGATTGACTTCACTTTGCTTTTTTTTCCTTACATACCTCCCCTTAAGCCTTCAACTTTCCTGGTTCTTAACTTTCCTGCTGACAGCCATCACTCCTGCTCCTTGTCAAGGTTATACTTATTACCTGCCTGTCAACATGGGAAAGTCCTTGAGTCTTAGCAAGTTATGAGGTTTTCCATCACATATCAGTCAAGGGGCTTATGTTTACTGGAAAATGTCAATGGAAAGAGTGCTGAGCTAAAGACAGGGGTCTGTGAATAACTTAAATTTTAGAACTGTTTTTCTAAAAGATATCCTTTTTCAACCACTTCTCCCTATGGGGAAAAAGAAATCCACACTTTGCTGTTTGCTTTGTTTATAAAGTTGAAATAATGTGTAAATACATTTTTGGTATCTTACAACGCACAATTCAGAATTTGTTTGAAGGAGGACAGGGACTGGCAAGCCATGGATTGAGACTCTTGTCTTGTATCTCTGGCATTGACAAGGAGAAGAGTTCATGTTACATTATGCAAATGCACTGCAAGTGTGTGCTTGCTAGCCTGACACTCTCTGGGAAGACAATTAGGGGAAAATGCAGATTGAAAAGAAGGAAGTGTAGAGGTAATGCCAAATGAATAGGGGACAGACTAGGACAGTGTTGTGAATACAGATTATTTCACTGATACTTGTTGGATTTGCTCCCTCTATTTTTCTTAAGCCATTAAAAGAGTCCATTCAACATGTGTATCTCCAGACAATCAGTTCAGCAGTCTTAGATCTTAATTTGTTTCTCTTGTGGAAACTGCAATATCAGTTGTTGACAAATCTGTGCTCTTTCTTCTTCTTCTAAAAATTAAAAACAGTTACAATAGGATTTATAGACACTGATGTTAGCTCTTGTGCCAAACTTTTGGCCCATGAAACACTGCAAAAATTGGTGTGAAATTTTCACAGCTAAACTGTGCCTACACCACAGTATGAGTTCAACTTCCAGCAGGGCCTTATGGCTTTAATTTGATTTCTCCTTGGGGGATCTTCTAGCAAACTTCACGTTGTCTCAGTCTAGATTCTAGTGAACCTGTATCTACGTCATTCACTGCCATTACTCCTAGGACTGCCTATAAAATGAATTTAAATTACTAACCTCTTATGCTACTATTTACTTTGACCTATATGTTACATTACTGCTCATTTTAGCTCCTGTGTTACATAGGCAATCCCTCAGGCAGAATATTTGAGACTGGATGAGATGTGAGATTTAACCATGTGTTTTAAAATGATGAGTTCTCATTGTCTGTGAAGGAAAAATGATCCTTCTTCATTGACACTTGCGTATTTCTGAAAAAAGTAAGGTTTTTATCTTTGGAGTGGGCCTTCAAGAGATGGTAGCAATTTGAGCATAGATAGATGTGGATTACAACCACATTTTGGGTTACCTAGGACAGTCCTACGGCATCCTGTGTTTTAGGACAGGACATAAATGCCTCACAGGAGAGAAGAATCATGTGCAACTTTCTAGAACTGCCTATATTTATATGGCATATACATTATATGGCCTATATATATCATATATGGACACAGGCACATGTGTGCAAAGGCAAAGAAAATGAATGCAGTTGTTCTCATTATTGATTTAAGGATCAAATCCAAATTAGATAGATACTTTTTTTAAAAATAATTTTAATGTATTTTTTAAAGACAAAGTCTAGAAATACTTCACAAAACAGTAGCTGCCAGGTAGTTTCTATTCAGTTGTAAATATTGGTGTTGTTTCTCAGGTGTATGTATTATTTCATGTTACAGCCTTTCTGTGAGTTAGATTTCACATTTTGAAAGGCATCCATTTCAGAATAATAAAATAAAGAATTAATAGAATTAAGTCTTGGGGATTTCTAGATTATATTTTGGGCACATTTTGTTTTGTAGCTATTTTTATTTAATGGTTATTTTCATCTGGTTAAAATTATAACTTTTGACCAATCTCAAATATTTGACAGGAGAAACTAGCAAAGAAAAGAATCCCCAAAAGTGTTTGAAGAAGGGCATTATCAAATTGAAAGGAAAAATTCTTCATGGTGCTTATAAGAAATAATCTGATGTTTAAGTTACCAATATTGCTCAAAGCAGAGAAGGAAGTGATGTAAAAATGTCCAGAACAATACAAAGATTGATATCTTAGAGGAAGAACATGAGGAACACCAAAACTGATTAATATGCTGTAGTGGTTTATGCCTTAATTAGAACATTCCTTAGGTCCAAGGTGAGGTCTCAGGTGCAGGGGTGTGAGTGCCCACACCATTGTATCAGTACCTGTTATCAGTCACTGCTGTACAGCTTTGCCCAACTGGGACTCTGCTGCACAGGGGCACAGGACTTGCATGCCAAGGCACCATTCTGCTGTGCATCCCAATGCCCCTGCAGGCTTCAAACCTGCAGTGGAGCTTTTACACCTGCACTACCTGGCTAGCTGGGATCACAAATTCCAAATCTGAGCACTATTCAGCTGGCTTCAGTTTAAAGCTATTGAATGTGTTGACTTTCTCAAGAAATCTGAATGTCTCCACAGTATCAATATTTTTCATATATAGACATTAAAGTGGACTCCAAAATTTCTTTTTTTCTGGTTTTAACATCTACGCTGCAGTTAAAACTGTGTTCCTAATCAGCTTTTAATGGGGTGAATTTGTTTTTTTCTGGTATATCACTAGTGGGTAAGTATAACACTTGCAGTTATTAGCTGAGCATATTGAGTTTAGAACATGTGCACAGTATTTGCCAGATTAAGCCTAGTAAACACAAAAAAGTTAATTCTGGGCTGGTTCTGAGTCAAAAATATATGCTTTAAAAATTATTTACAGAGACAATTGCAATTCCTTTCACAAAAAATAATGAGACCTTTTGAGAAAAAGATGAACAAATAGTTGGAGTCTTATCTCTTAACATTTGTCTTCTAACAAGCATGTCAGAATAGGTCAGAATAGGTTACTTTCATTCCAAATCCTTGCCTAAAACCTTCTGCAAATGGGTTAGAGCAACAGCTCAATTTTTTTTTCTGCTAGTATTATATATTGTTTATTAAATATTTGCTGTTTCAAAAATTTTTTCTAATTTTCTTTGGTGCAGGCAATTTCTATAAGGTATGTTTGTTGCCTTCCTTATCTAAGACAGATTTAAATAACCTTATTAAAATTCTGGGTTTGAAACCCATTAACAATTTCTCATTTTTAGGAGATAATCTCTTAATAATTTTCGTTTTTAAAAAATAAAACTGACCTCATTTTTTAAATCATTGGAAAAAGGAAAAAAAGCTAAACTTTTTCATTCCTTTTCTCCTGTTTAATGTTGCTGGTTTTGGTTTTCTTTTTGGCTCCATGCTTTATCCTTTGCATTCTACAGGGAAAGTAAAAATTGTAGAACTTTGAATAAAATAAACTTATAGAATTTCCCTTTTCCCTAGACCTTTTCTGTGGAATTTACAGTAGGAAAGAATGATCCAGTCTTTTCACCAGCTGCCTTTGTTGGGTGTGGGGAAGATCACATCTGGAAGAGCACAGTGATTTTGAATCTCTAAATCTCAAATACCTTGGAAAGATTTTCACTCTGTGAGGTTAAACATGCTTAAAGGACAAAACTCTCAGCTGCTGGCAGAAATCCCTGCTCTGCAGAGATGTGTGATGAAACAACTAATCATTATCTGCTTTCCATTCATCCAACTATTCACATTTTCTGCATGTGACTCATAATCATTTTATCATGAATTTCTTGAGTGATAGGTCAAGAAATACTGACCAGGTTCTGATTTTTGGCTTTGGGGCTACTCCAGTAGCTTTCATCTTGCAGTTCATATTTTGAAGCTAATTTGCAAGTAGCTTTCACAAAGAAGATGTATCACAGGCATTTTTCTTGGCTGTACTGAGATAATATCAAAATGCAAAGCAATAAGCCTGGGTTTTATGCTGTCTAGATACATTATGTTTATAATTATTATGACTTATTCATGGCCAATTAGGATTTTAATATGAACACAGAGCATCTCCCCATATTGGATTTGGAACACAATGCCAAGTACTGGTCTAGACTTAGAAATTTTACAGGCTCACTTCAGTCTGTTAGTTAAGTGATATATTTTGCTGATGGAGCTATGCTGGAAGGAGGCCTAGGAGTTCTACCAGGAAAAGGTCCTTTTGCCAGTATAGCTTTTATTCTTTTTTAAAGCAAAAGCAAAACCTATGGGGGAAAAAAATTCCTAATTTTTTTAAGGTTTTGGCTGCTGTATCTACACTAATAGAGTTTGTTTCCAGTCTCTGGGGCATCACAGTCCTGTGAGATGGTGGAGGCAGACAGTAGACTTGTCTGCAATCTTGTCTGACCTTATTCCCATAAATTACAGCACGCGTTGTCACACCTGTTTTTAAAGCCACCTGGGGATGATGACTCTCCAATAACCTGGTAATTGTATATGAAACTGTTTTACTACAAGGAAAAAGAAGTTTACAGTTTTCATCCAAGCCCTCAAGAAGTGTCTTACTCAGTTGCAGCTGAGTAGACTGTCCCTAGCTTTTTGCTAAGATGTTACACAGGAGCAGCCAAGCAATTCAGCCTCACTGAACCTCACCTCTGTTTTGCTGCTAAGCCCTGTCAACCATTCACTCACTTCAGTTTTAATTTGATGCAGTTAGAGCTGATTTTACCATTGATTTGAAGTGTCTAGACAATCCTGTGCTCATATAAACACTCAAACACTTCACACCACTGCCTGTATTGTCTTACCTTTGTTCAAGTTTTGGCAAACAAATGTTACCCCAGAGCTTTGCTGGGTCAGATATCATCGTTTTGTCTGTTTAGGGCCTAAGCCAAGCAATCTGTACCCATGATAGCAGCTGTTATCCTGCTCGGGTCAAGTAAGGTATGATTTCCTATTTTCCTTAAGCTAAAAAATGTGTGTTGAATCAAGTCTGGTGAGACAGGTGAGCACAGGGTCTGCATAAGGATCTGTAAGACACTTAGAGCTGTAATCTTTGATCAGTATTGGCTTAATTGTCTGATAAAGACCATACACTTTATTACTTTTTGCATGCATCAAACTAGCATTTTATGCATAAGATACCCAGTAAATAAGTGCTCCTTAAAGAAAATAAACTGGTATTTCCTACTTTAATTCAATTTCAATTTTGAACGGAATTCATCCCTTATTTTTTATTCTTGTCAATGTTTGCTTTCTTTGCAGGGAGGGAAGGGGAGATTTAGTTGAATGTAGTGATGCCATTTCTGAAAATAAGGATAGATGACTTTGCTTTCTGAAAGATTGCCAACAATAACTAGATCAGAGACAGTTCACCCTCTTCTTGAAAGTGATTTATGAGACAGTATTCAATGAGGTCAGATGGCCCTGAAGAGGAGCGAACCCACAGAGAAACAAAATAAGCAGAAACAATAGGAAAATCCTAGGAAATCATTTAGGACAGAGAAACTAAAAGCCATGGTGGAGGAACGGAGCCTTCAGTATAATATTGTTGACTAATTCAGCTCTATTCTTTCTCATATACCACTTCATATCTTCAGTTTCATTTGCCCAGTATCAAACGGGTACCAAATACTATGTACCAAAAATGCTGTACCAAATAATGCATTCATAACTGTACCAGCTTAGTTACAGTTTCCCATATTTGAGCCCAAAATGGTACATAAACTTGTTGTGCTATTTATGATAGTAGTAAAAAAAACCCCACAATTATTTTTATAGTATAAAAATAGATATGATTTCATATATCTAATTTCCAATGTTAGTTTTCCCAGTTTGTATTTGGAATTTTCATGATGAAATAATGATTTTTGTTCTCCTTTAAATAATTTTTTGCTGCTTCTAGAATTACAAAAAAAGTAAAACCATACAAGACAAAGGCCAAGATTATATTTTTCCTTCAAATATTTCTAAAATGGAAAGCTTAATTTTCAATCCACTTTTGAACTTGTACTTCTCTTTGAAGACCCTCTCTAGCATATACTGCAATAAAAAATGAATACCCTCCACAAACATATTGATAATGACAAAAACCCAAACAAAATTGCTCTATTATGTCATCTGTAAGTTCTGAGTCAGCTCAAATTACATTCTACCAGTTTGTGAAAGGAGACAGCTTTTTGCCAGTTGCCACTGAGTCAGCTGCTAGATCTCTGAAGCACAAAGCTGACTTGAAGTAAGGTATAGGTAGGAAAAGGCTTTCTAAAGCTATTGTGACAGAAAAAGTTATTTTTTAGAAAAGATGACTCTTCATTTCTTTTGTCTCAGATTAAATGTTTTTCTTTCTTTCATGGTATTCTCTAGTTGACCTAATTGTTTTTATTTTTATAGTATGGGCTAATTAAGAAAAATAACCAACCTTCCCTGAGAAACCCCAAGTCCTTTCCTAGTTTTCAATATACTTTACTATTAAAACTTCCCAGGTCTGAAACTGTCTCCTTCCTTTCCTTAGGATTTTTCAAGACAGGCAGGAGTTTCAAAGTTGCTGTCCTAACTGTATTTACAATTTGATTCATATTCTGCTATCTTGTTTCCTGTTACTTGACTACCTATTGGAATTTTTGTCATCCTTTGATTATAGGATTTGATTTTTTATGAGTTCCCTGCTAATTTACATAGACACCATTTTCTAGAGTGATTTTCTCTGAAATTCATATGTATATATCTTTTTTTCTTTTTTTAATAAGGTTTACAAAATCAAAGCAAAGAAAATTCTGATTTAAATTGTCTGGGATCTCATGTAGTTTTATTGTCATTCCTTTTCTATTTATATTATATCATGTGTCAGATTTAGTCACACTGGTGTCCTCCAGATCAGCCCACTGCGATAATCATTCTGGTTTGCTCCCAACATCTGGCTAGCAGCAGAGGCAGATAAATACCATTTTAAAGGGATGTCTGTGCTGCTCAGCAAAACAGTGTATAGCTGTAATGGAACTTACTCCTTGATGAGAGGCCATACAGCCATGTCACCCTGGCAGCCTGCCTGACTTACAGAGCTGTGCTGGGAGGCAGACACCACAGATGACACAGGCAGTGGCTGGTGCACTCCCAGCCTCTGAGATGTGGAGGGGGAAGGCTGCACAGTATCATGATGACCTGTTCTGGGAACAAATATTAGCAATATTACCTGGTTTGTAGTGACAGAAATGCAGTGAACCTCATGTAATGGGGTTGAGAAAATTCTACTCTTCATAGGGTTTGCAGAGGAAGCTGCACGGACTGACTCCACAGCCCGTGTACAGCAAAGTCAGTGGTGAGAGCTCCAGACAGTATCAGGAATTTGGGCTGCTGCTGTGACCAGGTCAGTAGATGTTCAGCTGTACCACTTCAGTATGTGGTGCACCACACTGGTGATGAAAGGGCTGAATGGCATTAGTGTCCCCAAGCTGCATGGCATGGTGATAACACTAAAGCTACCTCATTACTGGTGTGGCTGCTGTGTAGATCTGCCATCAGTATGCCCTCGGTATTCTTGCAAACCTCCAACATTTTCTTCTTCCCACCCTGACAAAACTTTTATAAAAGTGAATGAACACCAATATAAAATCAGAAGGCAAACTACAGATCCTATTAAGAGAAATGGACAAATGCATCACTGAGGGTTCTGATCCTGAAAACACAGTTGCCCCCTTCTCTAATGGTGACTGCAGCAACATTGTTCAGGCATGAAGTTGTCTTGATAAGAAATGCACTGTGAATATTGTTTGCACACACCAGTTATCCCATATTGGGGTCATTCTTTGACCACAGGGGTATTGTGGTGTCCCACAGCAATGTTGTGGGTATCAGATGAGCATTGTCACCTTAGTGAGGCCCTGCAAATCAGCCCATGAAAGTAATATCCTGGAATTACTAACTACAGCTGGACGGAAGATGTATATACAATGATACTTTAATTTTTCAAACATTTTTTCTTTCTGCCTTCATAGTTTATACATTCTAAGCCTCTTCATTGACCAATGTTTTCTCATGCCGTTGATATTTCTCTTCTCTTAATCATTAGTGTCATCTTGGCAATGCTGAATTACCTTGGTTCATAGACCTTTAGTCTCCAATATACCAATTTCTTAGGACTTGTTTCTTCTTTTTATTATAAGGTTTTGTAAAGTCTGTCTGAGGTGAATAATAATTTTTCAAAGGCTGACCTACTAAATCAAATGCTACTGATGTCATTATTCTTGGTATTTATGGATAAATCACTTTTAAGTATTTTTTTATGAATATGGACACAGCATATTGGGATAATTTTTAATTTAGGAGATTATTCTTCCATTTTTCAGTAAGTGGATGAAACTTAATTTCAGATGGAAATTAATTTTAGCTGTAGTGATTACAGATTTACATCAGCTGACTATCTGATAAAACACATGTAAAAGAAATTTTCTCATGGAAAAAGGTACTTTCTTTCAGAATTTGATTCTAAGGACTCTTCTCCTTAATAGATAGACTGGTAAGTGGCAGGCCAATACATCTGCATAGTAGAAATCAACCTGAGAAAGTTAAAGCAATTGCCAAAGGCCCAAGATTTGCCTAAAGGCTAGTTTAGGCATACTGTTGTTTATGACTGACCTGATACCACACAGAACATTATGGTTGTTTGGAACAGCCTGCTTCCTTTTTACTTTGCTCACCTCCACGTTGCATTACACATGAAGCAGTTGCAAATATTCTCTATATCCTTTAAAAAGTTATTCTAGAGAGACTCACAGCATTATGGGATGCACTTTCTGTAAAAGCCACAGTTGTTTGCCTGTGCCTGCCCAATCACAAGTTCTACATACTGCAGAAGGGAACAAAGTTCCTGTGGTGCACATAAAAAATATGCTGAGGAAAATATGCTGGGTTTTTCCTGTCTCAGGCAAAGACAAAACAATTAGAGAGGTTGGTTTTGCTCAAGAACCATTTGGTGGGTAATGTGAGAGGATTGGGAAGTCCAGTGCATGCCTCAAGAGGATTTGATTTTGGATGAAAATAGCCAATTAATTAAATAAGGTCAACTCAATGGACTTTTTTGGGAATGGCCCACAGACTAAAGGAATCATATGTGTGTGTATATACATATATTAAAAGAGAGGGGAGGAGATGGGTTTAACTGGGATATATTGGAAAATGTAGGACCTGGGCATGACAAGTTGGGTGCTTGCCAACTGGGGCTAAACCATGACACATGATGTGGTTTGGTCTTTATTTATTTTTTTTCTTTTCTTTTTTATTTTCTTTTGGAGTGCATATAAAATAAATGGAGAAAGGATTGTCTCTCCAGCCCATATTTCTTTTAGGCAAATCCGAAAAGACAAAAGGAGAAATCAACAGGAAATCAGGCCTCATTAGTTCTGCTCTTCATGGAATTGCCTGGGTTTTAATCACATTTGTTTGGGGAGAAGAAATGGAAATAATATGAGGAGGTCCTCAACCTTCATTTATTTCCAAGAAAATCACATTGGGACATAACCATATTATTGAAGCTTCGGGTTGCATTGTAAGTATTTCAGGGAGTTATGAGTATGTGAAAACAGGATGCTATGAACTTTCCTGATTTGCATATTCTACTGGAACAGCTATAATAGTAATAAAAATAATAATTCTTCTTAGGTTAAAAACGTTGAAGCTGAGCAATACACTGAATGTTCATTGTGAAGTGCACAGCTGATTGTACTTAAATAATACTATTACATGATAGGGAAAATTATATAAAATAGGACTGAAATTATAATCAAGGCATTTTACTACAATTAAATAGCATTAAAATGAATAGCATTTTACTACAGAGAAGGTTTTCTAGAGCTGATCTCCAGAGAATAATCACATTAGGACGGAAATTACAAGAAGAAAAACACATGCATGTGTGTGGCTCTCTAGGGGGGTATGTGTATGAGCGAGATTAAGAATGAGAGCTTGCATTTTGAGAATTTCTTCCCACTCTTTTGCATCAACATTAGAAACTTATTTCTTGCCTGTTGTGCAGGAGTCATGGGATTAACTTGCTGCTTTTCTGCTTTTACATTCCCAAGGAGAAATGCAACAGGTTTGGGGTTTTTTGTTGGTTTGTTTTGGGGGCTTTTAAAAGGAATATGGGGTTGAAACTGAAGATTAAATTGACAAAAGTCCCAATAAAAAAATTGAAATCAATGACTAGAAAAGAGCTGAAATATGAAAATATTAACTACTTTGAACCAGCTGAGATGAAACTGAGAGAATTTGAGTTAATATCTATGTAAAAAAAACCCAAATATGCCATAAGAATCTGTGCATTAATGTAGTATTTTTAAAAGTACAGACAGTTATTAGTACTGGCTGAAGCCCAGAAAAATGCAACTACACACTGTGCAAAAACTTCACACAGGTGTGCCTGTATTTTGGTCCATACCACCTTAGCAACCCCAGCTTTCTCATAAGCTCAAAGTGCCAATCAAGCCCAGGTGGATGTTCACTGAGATGTGAACAGTTCAGGTCAAAATGACTATATCAATTTTCAGTTGTGATCCAAGCAAAGATCTGGTGAACAGAAACTTCTCAGTTCTACTTTAACTAACAATAGATCATGAGCAAGACCTCAGGGTTACATGACAGGAACCATTCAGCACTAATTTTTAGAACTACAATTTAAGGGAAAAATAACTGTGATGTAGGTTTCAAGCCTTAAAAAAAAAAAAAACAACCAACAAACCAAAACAAAAAAAAAAAAACCAAAAAAACAAAAAAAAACCCAAAAAAACAAAAAAAAACCCAGTGTATATCAGTGCTGCTGGGTTTTGAAAATTAAGTGTCAAACCCAAAATATCTAGTGAGCTAGAATACTGGCTTCTCTCATACCAATGGCTTTTTATGCAAAGATATGGACACCAGTTGGTAGAACAATTTACTGTTTCACAAACACTTGGAACAGAGTGTTTCATACTTAATGAAAGATTACACCCACGTACTGAAATGAAAATGAACACTGAAAGCTTCCTAGTGGACATGCAATCAAACAGCAGGTAGTGCAGAACAAGAAATGCTGTCCTGGCAAAGTAAATTCAATTCAGATGAAATTAATGTTTCCTCCAGAATTCAAAATATTTAAATGTGTAAAAGTTTCTTTGCAGGTCTGAAAGCTGGTACTTGCCATTATTGACATTCACATCATTGTATTAAAATTATAGGGTTTTTTCTCTGGATGGATGGTTAGCCTTTTATCTAAAAGCAGAATATATATATATGTATTCTTCTGAATTATGGTCTGGAAGAACTTATGCTTCAAATAAGGGATCTATTGCAACTGGAACAGGAAATCCTACTCTATTATCTTCAGTCTCCTGCAGATTTTTGAAATACTAGGAACCTGACCCCAACATGGAACAGACCTTCCTAGGCTCTGCATGGGGAATGAAGCTGGAAGGAAGTTCCCATGAGTGTTAAACATCCTTCAGCGTCCAGCTGAACAAAGAGCAAAAGAAACTAGGCATGCAATTATTTTCTAACTGATGTTGATTGTTAGATGAACACATACTGGCAGAGGAATAACACCTATATCACAGCATATAAGCTTTGCTTTAAGTTATAGGGACAGAACATTGCAGGCCATGCTAACATGTTGTATATCTCAGCATGGACTAGGCATAGCTGCAGTAGTATAAATTCAGCAACTTAGATTAAAGCCTGAAAGGAGGCTGTAAAATTTGCTAAAAAATAGCAAACAAGGTGTTAAAAAATATAAACTTACATGTGCAACGCTCTGTGCTTCCCACATTACAGTCTGAAAATGAAACTTGGATATTGCTGACATATCTGTCAAATAGAGAAGCTCCAACTAGATGAGCTTTACTTCCTGTTCCTACTCAGAGTGATGGAGTGATGTGAGCAGCCAGAGGTGTGATGTGACCTGGCTAGAAGGGGAAAATACCAAACAGAAGACACCTGCTGAACTGCCAACAGTCAAAATGCCTGCCAGCCTAGGAGCTGGGAGCCTGGGAATTAGACCCATGAACCAGAAGCATCCTTGAGTATTGCAGGTGGCATCTTTGAATCCGGATATCAAGAAACTGATGACATCCTGAGATACACCATCAATATGTGAGAAAACAACAAACTGTCATTTCAACTTATCATCCAAAAGACGAAAAATAGTCTGGAAAAAAGGGAAAACATCCTAAGAATGTAAGATTTCATAACTGCCATGGGCAGTTCTAACTTCAAGAAAAGAGAAAAAGCCTGGAAAACTAAAAATTGTTCTGAAGGAAGAGAAAGCATCATTCTTTGACTCTCATGAAAAGTAAAAATCAACAGCACTTACTGGCTAATCAAAATGGTGGTGTTCTACATTCTCTTACATTTTTGTCATATATAAATGACTTAATTTTTATTTTAAATGAAGCGTCTCTCATTGAGAACTCCCTATGCTGCATGTACTTTCCCAAACTCTCTACATGAACTTCCTGTGAGATGCTGGTCCCTCACCAGGGACAGTTCTGGCTGACCCTAGACTTCATGTCATGGATTGTCTTTGAGATGAGTAACAGACAAACGAGGCTTTGTCTGTTACTCTCTTGGACGCCCCAGACCCAATTCTGGGATCATTTCAGTCTGTCCTCCCATTTCTGGGATGGTGAGGCCATCCTCTCTGGGATCGGTTTGATCTCCCCTCTGGGATAGTTTGTCCCTTTTTGAAGTCTCTCTAATGCACTTGAAACCAATATTATTATGAACTTGCATATATATGCATACACATAATTTATCACAAATATATCTGTGGTTATAATACCAATGTTTCCTTCACTCATGATGGCTCTTAGGGTATGACAAACTTTATTTCACAAACAGCGAAATTTTAATTAATAATATCCCTATTACAACACAGAATAGACAATTAATTACAAAATACTCAATTTTATACTACAATTAATAAGTTTAATAGGAGAACTGAAGATGAAATGCTGGTATTTTCCTACTACTTACTCAAGTCCCTTTTCTAATACTTAGTCAAGACTAGTGACTATGTCAATTCAATGAATCCTAAAGCCAGCAGAGAGAATATGATTTGCATAAGGTATCAGCTAACCCCTCTGAAAAAAATGCCACCATGTAATACATAATGTTTAATTGCTACTATATTGGAGACCACATACTCTAATTTTTTGCTACCTCCTAGCAGACCAGATGAGGAAAAGCATGAGCTCAATAGAGATTTCTGGTAGGGGAATTTTTTATTTTTTTGAATTTTATTTTATTCAGAATATTGAAACTATTTTTTTTCCAGAAGGTGAGAATTTTAAGGCTACTTATGTATCTTAGCTACCAAATTAAACAGGGCTTAGACAGCTAAGTATTTTCTGCAGTCTGATTATTCTCTTCAATTGTAATGTTAATTTATTTTTTCTATTTCTCTTTCATACCAACACTAGTTAATTATTATTTTGGAGAGACAGGAAGTCAAGATTAAGCAAATTATGGCTAAACAATATGAAACCAGTTATTCTGGTCACTTAATAGCAATTCTAATGTAATAGAATGTTTACTTTCTCATTCACAGCAGATTACACAACATCATGTGTAATGAATAGTTATAAATTGCCTTTGAATCTAAGAAAAGTTGGAGACTGTTATTGTTTTCCAGTTTGTAATAAAATATTAATTTTGGTTCATTTACAGTTGTTTTGGGGCAGAAAAATTACTACAGTCTTAAGGCCACATTCCTCACTTTCCCACGCTTGGCACAAATGTTGCTGACGTTTAAGCAATAATGAGTGTTTGGCAACATATCTTCAGAAGGATCAAATAATATCTTACAACCAGAGAAGTTCTCATGACAGATGTCCAGCTGAAAGCTTTGTCCTGGCTGACAAAATAAGCATTCATTGTCTGGTTAAATCTAGGCTAATCTACTTAAATCTAAATATTTAAAATGAGACATTTTGGAGGTCAGTCAAGATTTTAAATGATGAATGCTTCTCTGCAGCGCTATGTTGTGCAAGAAATCTCTCCCCAGGTTTTTATATAGTTTCTGCTGCTAGAAAGAAATATTTCTTTTGGAAATGGAGGGCAATTTCCTAAGTCTTCATGTCCCTTTTGGCTCCTCAGCTGAATGAGCAGATAGATATTGCTGTACAACTTACTATGTCATCAATGATGCAAATCACATTGTTGTAAATATTCATAGGATATATACCACATGGGTTAAGAGTGCAATATAACTTTTCCTCAAATAGTGTCCTAGTAGGATTTGTGCTGGGGGAAAAAAGCCATAATGGGGGGGTTCCTGCAGTTCTTACTAACATAAATTATTTAAAACCCCACAAACTTCTACTTTCTGAATTGGAATAGATGTTAATTTTAAATATTCTAAAGAGAAGAATAAAGGAAAAACCTCATAGGAATTTGTTTGAAGATATCTGGTGTCCCAAGAGCCATGTTGCAGGAACCAAATTCCATGTTAGGAACCCTGAAAGCCCTGAGATATCCTTTTCTGGCCTTTTAGTACTGTGCATGACATCCAGCGGTCCCAGCAGGTCGCAGTAGCTAACTGCAGGACCTGGAAGGAATTCAGGCAGAGAACAGATGCAGATGAAATATTTAGACATTTACATAGAAACTAATCATCATTCTCCTTGTCCAAGTGAATATTTAAACATTTTCTGTGACGTAGAAGGTGTAGAAGATCAGTAAGCAAAGCAGGACTTTTCCCAGGATACTTCCACTTTGTTGACACATATAGTCTGTGTATATTTTCAGCTGCATACACTATTCTAGATCTAAATACTAATAGCCTAATTCTAGATAGCACAATCTAGATAGATTGATCCCTATCAACAGACTTGTGGAGAGAAGGAAAAGAAAAGGCAGAGGGGTACATCCCCTGCTCTATGAGTTTGGGACCTTTTCACAAAGCACTGTTTGGCTGAATGTATTCAGAAAACTTCATTCAAATTTATGGATATTTTTGAGGCGCCTTGTTGGGATCTGTTTTTATAGGTTCTAAGATTGCCAGATGGTTTATCCCTAAATTCCCTTGCTGATCATGGGTTTTCCCAGGCTTTATGACCATTTCCTATCTCCTCCCTTAGAAATAATGTTAGGCCTGCCTTTGTTATTGTCAATCATATTAGCTTGCCTTCCTTCTCTCTCGAAATTTCTATGAATACTGTAATATCACTGGTTAGTACACACAAATCCCTCCTGCTTTGTTTTCTTATTAGTTGTTTGTTCTTTCAGTCTTTCAATGTATCTATTTGATGTGTCTTTCATTGGTTCTTTGTAAACCCCTCCCTGGGGTACAAAAACCCTTGGCAAGCCTGCCTCGGTGCTCTCAGCTAGAGAGACTTCGTGGTTCTAAAATAAACTGCGTCCGTCTGCCTTGGTGGGGTCCTCTCCTTTGTCCTGGTCGCAGCTGCGATCTTAGAAAGAAGCAAGAGCCCGCGGTTCCCCGCAACCCCCCGTGGTCCCGGGGTGGTGGCGGGGCTCTAGCTGTGGGTGCTCCGTTCCCGGAGATATCCCCCGGGGCCGGCTGCATCTCCGCAGAGCCTAAATCCACATTTTTTAGTGAATAGAATATAATATAAATAAGTTCTAGCTCAATATTTAGCCTGTCACCAGAAATATCTGACTTTTCAATATTTCCCTAAACAGATACAAGGAGTATCCAGCAGGGAGGAGAAAAACAAAGAAGGGAATTGGTGAGAAATCAGAAAGAAGATCAAACTTTGTTTAGATTTTGTTTTTTTGTACAAAAGCTGTCCCATGAATAGGAAATTGAAACCAAGTGATTCAATAGCACTCATTTCAGCGTTTGTTGGGTATACTTATCTAAAAACTTCAGCATTGTGGAGTCATTCTGGGCAACACCACTTCCACTGTTTTCCAGGATTTCATTATAACTGTAGGCATTTGTATAGTGGATTTGAGGATAATACACTAGGAAATCTAGGAGAAAGATAAACTTAAAGAAATACACTTTTGAGGCCATTGTAATACACAAAAGGATTAAGTATCTTAGTGTTGGTCAAAGTGAGCATTTTCTCACAACCTGTTGGAAGCTCTGTTTTGTTGTTTTGCTGGAGTCACAGACTTACCATATTACTCAGTATTTCTGCTTATATCAAAGAATCTTTCTGGAACACAAACTCAGACTAGTTGGCACCCAGTGGTTAAAAGGAGCAGTAGTATATATCCTGCCTTACAAGAAAAAAGTTTATAGAAGCATGTGCTGGTATTTAAAATGTATAACATGGTCTGAGTAGAGCTCCTTGAGATGAGAAATGCCACATCTGAACCAGCACTGCCACACCTGTTTAGCCAAGTTTCCTGTCTGGGAAGAAATTAAGAAAATCTCAAGTTCAGTTTCTCTTGATCAGGGCCCTTTAATAAGCAGAAAATTTCAAATATCAAGGAAAAATATTTTTCATATATACATTTTGCTCTTGCGTCTCTATATAATATTCCCAGATTCTTCTGTTAAAAAATGTAAGGAGTCCCTAACAACAAAAGTAATTCACTGATTGCTTGATTTAAACTGGGCATATTTCTGGAAAGAAATAAAGATTATAACCTAGGTAAAATATTGAGTTTTATTAATCAGGAAGAAATAAATGAATAGGCAAAACCCAGAGCATACAATATGAGTACCAGAAGCCAGTGCTGTGAGAACTATTTGAGGGGATCTGATCATCATGTGCTGATGGGTAAGGGCAAAGACCTAAATCAATTTCAGACTTATGCAAAAGGTGCCACAAATGTTAATTTACTACAGGAATGTTACAACCACATCTGTTCTACCAGTGAGTCAGAAGCATGGAGAGAAATACAGCAGCAGCCAAAGAAGCAGAACTGTTCTCCAGTGCAAAGAAGAGATGGGAGAAAAGTAGGAAAAGAAGAGGAGGAGGAACAGGAGGTAGAAATTATTAGCATCTCGACAGCTATGGTAGCTCTCAACTTGAACTCCCTTATACAAAGAATGACACAAGTGTTTATGTCTTGAAGAAGAGTACACTGTCACTTCACTTTCATCCATGCTATTTAATCTGCCTGCAGACATTTTTACATTCAAATCATTTCATTTATCCTGCCACAAATAGTGCTTGTTTGGGAGTTTATTTATTCTCAAGGTACAGCATTACCTTGAAAAAAAAAAAAGGGTTTTTAAGACATGCTGTCTTAGGTAAACCTCTCTTTAAGAGAGGATTACAGACAAATCCTGGTTGTAATGAATTACATGCTTGTGCAAAGGAGAGCTGTTTCTAGGAGTATCCAGTACACTTTTTAAATATTTCGTCCCTCATGTGTTCCAAGAGATAGAAAACACTTCGCCATGCTGCTCTACCAAAATTCAAAATTGTGGCACATAGTAGCTTATCCTGATTAAAATCAGCCCTGCTAGGGATGTTAGTAGAAGAGAACAATATCAGCAGTTGAAGGACTGTTTGGCTACAGTAAGGGACAAAGCTAATTTTGAAAGCAGGCAGAACACAGAGTTTTAGAGACAAGAGACTGGGTTGTCTAATTGTTTGGATGTGAATATGATCTAAGTATCTGATCTTAACTATTGTCAATGGCAATCTAGAGCTCAGTACAGTTGCTCTTTAGTTTCAACTTCATAAAGAAATATCAAGGGTTTTCAGAAACCTGGGACACTTTAGGCTACCATCTCACCTCATGACAATATGAACTTGCCCAAGAATCAGGCTACCTGGATGTTCTCAGTGAGGTAATATACTCTACAATTGGCTTCTCAGAGTAGAGAAGAATTTATAAAGGACAGAAAAATCTCAGAATTTCCTGAATACCTTCAGAGTTTGATGAATAGATGTGTGTAGGAGTAATAAGTAACTGAATTGCAGACTTATGCTCTGATTTCTCTTTCACATACAATATTCCCTTAAGTGAATAAATTGTTCATTTGTGTCAAAACAGAGAAGTAAAAACTTATGGACATTGGCCAACATAAAAAAAATATTTCCTATTATGCTATTACTTTCCAAAGAAGGCACTTCCACATAACTCTAAGATGTTGAGAAATAGCTGGAAGGGAGACCAGAGGACAGTCACTTCCCACAACATATATCTCAGCCAAACCAGAGCAATCCTTGTTGCTTGCTAACTCACTGTGAGCTATATTTAGTTGAAAACAAACATTAAAAAGGCAGGGGGGAGAATTGTGCTAACCCTGAGATATTATCAAGACCTCATAGTGAACTAATTTGCTATTAAAAACAAATGTGGATATAGACTTCACCTGCATTAATAAAAGTAACTCCTTTTTTTGTATAAAATAGGAAACATGCAGACTTAAAATAGTCTGTGAGTTCAGTTAGAAACCGTGGGTTATGTCTCAGAGACACAATTCTCATACAACAAGTTTGTATTTTGCTTATATATTTTGACAGATGTTTGTAATTTCTAAGCTATATGCTTTGGATTGCTGTCCAAATCATTGTATTTTTCATGGTTCTTTGCTGAGAGCCTAGAACAACAATCTGCATCTTTCGGCCCAGCCCTGTGGAACTGGCAGATGCTTGTCTGTCATTCCCTGATGGAGAAGAATGGAGAAAATGCAACAGAGAAAGTTCTGTGTCATTTCGTGTCAAGACAATGTCTGCACTTCCTTATGAGCACACAGCCCTAGACAGAGCTGCCTAAAAACAGCACTGACATAAAGATTTGCAGTCCTGAAAATCCCAGCTCAGCTTCCCACAAACCCTTAAACACAGCAGTCTGCAGGGGCTACTGGTCTTGGCTTTCTGTTTCTCACCTCCCAGAGTTGTGTTTCCTTGGGTACTCAGCAGCTCTTTGGGCTTTGTAGCCCTGAGCTGGGATGACATTTCTCTCCAGCTTTCAGGTACGGACACCGTTCAACAGGACTGCCATCCAAAGGGCATTCTTGTATCCGTAGCCAGAATATTTCTACCTGGACAGAACACAAAATGTGGCAATGGATTAATCTTTTTAAGGAATATGTGGGAAGGAGGGCACACTGTTTCCATGCTGCCAGGCTCTGAATGCAGCCCCTGGCTCTGCTATCCTTCCCAGCTCCTCGGGCAAAGGCTGCCCCTGCTCCAGCCAGCGCTGCTGAGCCTGGCTGGGAAACCTGGGCTCACACCCCTGAGAAAGCCCTGGGACAGAAAGAGAGAGGAGTTTCACTGGGGCACCTTCACAGCTCCCATATTCTTGGGAACTGCACCTGTGACCAGATCCTCAGCCTGGGTCCTTGCCTGAGCTATACCACAGCCTATGCCCAACCTTGTATCTGCTGTCCATCTCCTACTGCCCCCACTGGACTTCACCCCGACTGTCTCATCACTGTGGTCTTGCCAGGTGTTTGCAGGGCTCTGGGCTGGGCGTGGTCACAATCCCTGCTCTGAAGATCACTTGAGCACCTGGTGTTAAGCAGTTATTGGACAAGGAGATAGACCTGGGTACCCCCCAAGAAGGGACTCCTGCCCAGTGTGTGGCTTCCCAGGCCCCCCCCACCTCCGAGGACTGTGTAGAGCGTGGTAGTGGGGAGATTGTGAGAGTCTCTCAGTATCTCCTCAGGTCAAGGGAGACCTTATATCTGTTCTGTTATACTGAAAAAACTTCTAGAATTAGTTGATTATGATAAAGAAAGAGAGAAAAAGACCCATGAGCCCCAGAGAAGACCAGAGCTGAAGGAATCTTTGCCTAAGGATTTACTCCTCACCAGAGGCTGGTTGGAGTGCTGCTTTTGGGTAAATCTCCCCAAAATACAGCATTCAAATTGATTCAAAGCAAAGTGTGAGACTAAACTCTTTCTACATGTACTTGTCCTGTGCAGAGCCTGTGTATCTGATAACATGATTTTCTCTTCCCACTTAGGATCTAGGTATTGCAATCCTGACTGCTGCAGTCAGTATCTAAGCCTCATTTTGGTTTCATACCCTTATTTCTGTGTTAATACCATAGTGTTTGAATGAGAACATAGCCACAAATCCTAAATATGATATCTTTATCCTGTCTTACTCACATGGATGAGGATTCTAAGATGAGCATTTGGAGTTCTTACTTCAATAAGGAATAAAGTAAAGCTGCTGCTATTTCCCTGCTCAGGGAGGTGCTTGCTGCCTGGGGCTGGGGCTCACTGGTGCCCCAGGCTGCAGTTCCTGGCTGAGGGCGGGATGGCCCTGCCCTGCTGTCCTGGGGGTTCCCACAGTGTCCAGGGACATCCCAGCCCCCATGGAGCCCTGGCGGGCATTGCCTAATGTGATGTCAAACATCTGTGACAGTTTATTTCCCCCCACCACCACAGCCGCCCCCAAAAAGGTATATATTGAAAAAATTATACTAGAATCAAGGTTATAATTAATTCCGTTCAAACCTGAGACAGATAGACCCCTTTGATTTCTATACAGAAACCATACCCTGTATGTAGAAACAATTGAGAAATTTCTGGGTTGTCTGAAATTTCCCTGCACTAGATTGCTGCTCTTTTTAGAACTGCTGGAGCAGATTGCACTTTATAGCTCAAAATTAGGAGAACCAAAATAATTGTGTGCATTAGGACATTACATCCCACTCTTTTCAGTTCCCAGGTTGTGATGGCCCCTGTATAAGGAAATTAATCAAATTTTCAGTACAGCAGAGAATGCCAATGCAAAACATAAGTGGGGAAAGGACCTGTGAGATAACCTAGTCTGTCTCCCTGCCACTGCAACATCATTACTGTGAACATGTTTTATTCATACTGTCTCCAGACTCAGACAATATCCTATATCCTGATTTCCTAGTATTTTAAACAATGGGAGTTTTGCCCCTCTGGGGAATAATTGAGCTTAAGTGGCCTTCATTACAATTTTTTACCTATTAAATTAAATTTTATTTCACCCACACTACTATTAAATTGAAAAATGCCATTTTACATGAGAAATAATATCTTAAATGAATAAAGTTACTTGGGTTTTATTTCTGCAAATTTGGGGAAAATCTCTGAAGCCAAAAAACTGAAGAATTAAACATGAATAAGAGCTTAGGCTGGTTCTTATAATCAATCTGGTTCATCAGAAATTCAATATGTGTCCACAGTGTACCATTTTTCAGATATGTTTTTTGAAAACGTTTAATAAACTTTTAATTCGATGTTCAGAAAGTGCAGCATGTTTTGGTGCTCTGAGAAGTAAAATCTGTGCATTTGCAGAGGTATCAGTGAGATAAAGCTGAGTCTGGATAAACTTTACTCTTGAAATTCATTAGAAGAAAAGAAAAATTGAATTTAAATGTTTACATGGAGTTTGCTAACATGTCTTTTAGAAAAATGGTTTTTTACTTGTAAGCTTAGCAAATGTAATATGGTATCACTGAAATGCAATAAAAAACCACAATGCATTTTATAGTCCCATTTTAGAGCAGAACCACATGTAAAGTGTTTACGTGAGAGTCTGCGACAGTTCCTGGGCTGGAAGTGTTTATTAGGTACCACTGGCTTGATTCTGCTTTCCTTGCATCTTGTGTAGTCATTTACACCTGTGCAATGATGCATTCCACTTCACATTATGTGCTTTTTTATGAGGTTTTGTCAGCACCAAGGGGTCATAAAGTCAGTCAATATAATCATTGAAGAGTACTTTCTGACTCTGCGTGGTGTGCAATCAACTTAAAGGTCTTTTATCACTGCTCTTCATAAGCCTGTAAATACAAACCATAAACCTATAATTACAGAGAAGGACGGTTGACTACAATGTTGAAATATGTGAGGCAAGTGAAAGCTAGACCCACTGAATGGAACTGAGTCTAGGAGTCTAGTACAGGTCTTCTGATTGCTGCTTCTGTGTCCTGAAAAATGTCAAGATTCTGTTTGGTTTGGGAAAGATAAAGTGGTAAGAGAGCCTGCAGTTAGTCTTTACTCCTAAGGCCTAGCTGAGCCAGATCATTCCAAAATGGAAGAATTTAATACATAACCTCCATTTTAATCCAGTAACATCTTGTCCCTGTAAAGATTCTGGCTCAGTTTTGTTTCAAACTCATTCCAGAGTTTTTGTCTGTTTGTCTTTCTTGCCATCTTTATAAGGTCTATGTAATTATTTTTAATGATGTCTTAATGTAATTTGCAACCCCAGAGGAATAAATTTATACCTTACCTTCAAAACTTTTTTTATGCCATCAAAATGTTCTGAGAAAAATTTTAATTTTCATATTTATATAGAAGAGACCAGCAAAGGTACCTGGTAGACAATGACTGGGACAACAGAAGGGTGAACTTGTCTGCAAGGAACAGATGATGGGTCTGGCTTTCATGATTGCACCTTGCTTCTGACCTGCCTAATGCTTCACTAATGACTGACTTAAATTCAAGAATTTCTATTACAGCTGGACTGAGAATCTCATTTGACTTTGCTAAATGAAACTTTAACATTAAAACATACCAAGGGAGTATACTTGGACTCAAGTGAGACAGCCATTTTTAGGCCCCTATTCCTTCTATGAGCCAGCTGTTGCTGGAAAAGACTTCACACAGCTGCTCCTGAATTTTTTTCCTTTTGCATATAGACAGAAGACTCATAGTTAACAGTGGAAAGAAGGAACAAACCCAAGATTTTTGCAGCAGTAAGTTCTGCAAGCAGGAGTTACTAATTTGAACTAGATGGTAAAACATTTTCTTTTGTGGTGAAAGCTTTGAGGAGTTGAAAATATCCTCAATGTTGACATTTCAATGAGCCCCAGGATCTGCGAGATTTTTGCTTGAAAACCCTTTGAAGTCCTTCTCAGAACAGCAAATAGCTCAGGGAAAGAGACGAGCATCTGAGATGCAGGAGGTCCACTTGGTCATTTTTGCATTAAAAGCAGAGACAGAAGCATCAGTTGTACGTATGTCACAGGGTATCTTGACCACCACATCTTAGTTATTTGGGTTCCTTACCTCCTCACCAGATGCCAGAATATCATTCTACCAGTAGGAAGGTTGAGCATTATAAGAAATATTGAAAAGCATTATAAGAAAGAGAAAGAATATGGCAATTATGTCAAATAAAAAAACATATGGGAGGTCCATACTGATCTAATTTCTGCTTTATAAGCAAAGCAAATGGAAAAGGAATATCAATATGACAAATGAGTGAAAGCTGTTGGTATAATGTCAAATTTCTAAGAAATGTAAACGAAAGTTAGCCTGTGGTCACAGAAGAATGTCAAACAACAACACATCATAGAAATCCATCATGATAGCTCTCAGCCCTGTCTGTGCAGCTTTCCCATCAATGCTGTAAAAAAACTGAGACAAATCAGGCTCCTACTTAAGGGCTTAGAGACAAGGAAAAGGAGCTCCAGCTTTAGAAAAAAACAAAGGAGTAGATCCTCACCAGTGCTGATATCTAATATGCAATCTGCTCTAGAGACTCACATGATGGCCAGTGCTGGTTCTGGAAAGATTTTGGCAAAACTGCTCTCAGTACCCAACTCAAGGGTGGGCAATCTCCACTTCTCTTATGAGATCCACTCTGTTGACAAGCAATAGATCAAGGAGAGAATCTTTCGGAGTCTGCTTGCTTAGATCTGTTCCATAAAGTTGTCATTGAGATTTTGAGGAATCTTCTGGCCTGGATTGTGTTAGTATACCTTTGCAAGGACTAAATTCTCTCATCTGCTTTATTTTCAACCTCATTTTAACAATTTTCTTGTGTTAATCAGCTTCTTACTGCTTAAACAAAATTTCATTAAATTTTTTGGCCTTATGGAGTCTGTAAGATTTTTGAATCAAAGTAATTGCAACCCTCTCTTCAGCTGTGGAATTGGTCTTGAAGATGTAGAGTCCCAGGAGCTCCTGAAAACCAGTCAAACATTTGCATCTTTTGCAATGCAATAGGGTTTAAAACAGTCCCTGATGATATCCAGGGGTTTGTTCTTTATACTGCAGCCACATGTGGTATTTTCCCAGTCCACGTGGGTTCCTATAGCACTTTCTGGTTTCAGTGCTTTTAATCCCTCTCTATTGAAGTCATTTTTGTCATTTGTACATGTAGCTAATAGATAAAAACTTAAATTGTACTTTTCCTATCATGTTAACTACTGAGGTGATTAGGGTTTTTTTTTAATTTGGTTTCATTCTAGGTACTTTGTAACTGATAAGTAATCTAACATCAGCATGGCTCATGTTTTCTTTCCTTTTTATTTTATCTAGATGAAACAGCACGGTTTACCAATAATGAAGTTTCCCAACCACGTGCTTTTCTGCATCTGCCATTTCTCTTCTCCTTCTTACTTCAAAGCACACTGATGATCCCCTTCGTTTTAAGTGTTCATAGTGTGGCTCACACACAATCTGTTCTTTCTGTTCAGACAGAAGTTTAATCCAGAAATTTTCGTAACACCTTAAGTGTTTATTTAATGTAGCTGAACTGGACCAACTAATGGACTCCCAAATTCAAAGAAAAAACAATAATAAGGAAAAAAGAACTCTGCATTGACATATCCAGATACTGATCATACAAGATTTAATGCCGTAGAGAAAATTACTCAAATCAAAAAAATTTAAATACAGACTCTGACAGATAGTTCAGATAGTCAAGTGTGCCTGTTTTTGATGTCTTTTCAGAGGAAGAAAGCTTAATTATTTTTAAAATATGTTTCCAGGCTGGCTTGCCAAATACTAGGCTTTCTTAAAACAAAAGATGGAACAATGTATTAAATACTATAAAATAGCTTAGTTCTGTTTTATTTTCACTTTTCTTATAGTTTCTCAGAGTCATTTTGGGAGGGTTTATATCATGCTGTGGAACAATATTCTGTATGAAATATTCCTGTTCCAAGTAGAAAATAAAACTTTGCTTGACTGATCACAGCCACCTATCTGCATCCTCTTGCACACTGGGTTCCAAAGCACTTGTGCACACTGGGTTCCAAAGTTTCTAAATGTCTTCGTGTGTCT
Organism: Chloropsis cyanopogon; assembly: GCA_013400585.1. Taxonomy (NCBI): domain Eukaryota; kingdom Metazoa; phylum Chordata; class Aves; order Passeriformes; family Irenidae; genus Chloropsis; species Chloropsis cyanopogon. Next base: position 1,462 of record WEZZ01014100.1, on the reverse strand, counting down.
TTCTTCCAGAATTTGATGCAAAGTTTTTGAATTTTTCTGAATAATGGAAATCAAAAGAATATATTGTGAATAATGAGGATGAGTAATTATTAGAAAAGAACATGTATATTTTATGTTAGGAAACAATTTGCCAAATGATTTGTGACTAATTGTTGAAAATCATCTCAGGTAAAAGGTGAGACTTTGATATAACTATTATTATCCTGTAAGATTTATCCACCTGAAACTGGACCACATTTACAGAAACAATCATTGCTTCATAGAGAGCTAGCAAGAAACCTAATAATTCAGCAAAGGATGACCACAACAAATGGAACTG
>WEZZ01014099.1:23052-37536 GCA_013400585.1 Chloropsis cyanopogon | reverse complement strand
CCTTTTGGGATGGTGACAGGGGGGTGAGTGTGGAGACCGTGGCACAAATCTGTCCCGTGAAGTCTGCATCAATGAGACCCATGTGCACAATGATACCCTGGATAGTGGCACTCGATCTGCCCATTAGAAGAGCGCTCATGCCCTCACCCAAGGGACCAAAGGCATCCAAGGGGACCTTGTGTATTTTGCCAGAGTCTATGACAACTGTTGCTGCCGTGCAGACATTGATACCGCTGAGCCGCAGGTGCTTGCTGCAAGTCTGTTAAGCAGACCTCCATCGGCTCCGTGGCTTGGAGAGAGGCTTGTGTCTGGGTGCGTCTCCCCTGTGCACTCGACTTGGAATTTCCCTGCCTTGGAAAGGGCTGGCCATTCGCATGAACAGTCGCCNCACAGCCGCCATGCCCGTTGTCTGACACTGCTCAAGCACGAGAGGATTGAAACCGACCTGCCCATCAGGACTGGCATAATTGCCTGTGCCTGTCATCCCTTCAGTGCTAATGGCACACCTGGGATCCTGTTGGTCCAGCGTAGCATTCCGCTGCACTGCTGCATGCTGCCAGTGTGACAGTTTGCGACACAGGCTCACTCACCGCTTCACCTCCGGTGGTTTCCGCTGCCTGTGCCTGCGCGGCAAGCTGCCCAGAGGTACCGTTGCTCGGTGCTGGCTCCCCCGATGGGGAAGCGGGCAGCCACCCAGCCTGCTCCGCACCCCCCGGCAGCGGCACAGGTGAGGAGGTGGCTGAGGAGGCAGCCAACTTCGCTCCTGCCGCCCCCAGGGGGAATGTGGTGCTCACACCGCAATTTGGACAGAGTGTGGTCACAGAATCTGATCCAATCAGGGGCGGGGGCTGAGCCAGTGGCTCTGCGCCCTCCTCCAGCACCGGAAAAGCACAGGGGGAAGGCGGACCCCGTCCGCCCCACCGCCGCAGCTGAGACAATGACGGGATGGACACAGGGGACCCCACAGGACTCTCAGAAGCCCGCGGGGCCTCCACCCGTCCGCTACCCGTGCGCACAAGCCACCCCGGGGGGGCAGATGTCACAAACCAAGGCAGGGATGTCCCCCAGCGCAACGTCCTGGGGGCAAGGCGAACGCTCTGCCTCACCTGAGACCTCACAATCCCCCGCCGCCCCCCTGCCCGCGGCCAAGATGGCCGGGCTTCTCCGGGGACTTGGACTCCCCAATAAGCTCCGGGAGGCGTGGGGGTTGAGCCATCGCAAAAGTCTGCAATCTGACCGCTTCGTCTCTATAGCCGTCGGATAGAATATCCATGAGATAATCTCTGACGTTAATCCATTCTTCCCAGCAGAATGCCTTTTCTCTGCTAGGGAAGAAATCTTGCCCTCTCGCCCAGAGATAAAGTTCCTCAAACCCCCTTTTAGAAATTTTTGCCCAGTTTCTCTCCAGGAAGTCAGCTCAGAGATCCAATACCAAGGCATCATCATCGGAAACCCGATTCATCGCCATACTTCACAAAAAGGAAACAGGCAGAAGCTTGTCTCACCCACAGCCCACATGGAAGTGAGGTGGGGGTGGGGGGGGGTGTTGGGTAGATCTCACCAGCAGCCTGCTCCACCCACTCAGTGTCACCACATGTCGCTATAGGACACAAACAACACACATGCGGCCACTTCAGAGCTCAAGCAGAAGTGAACCTTTTTATTTTTCTCTGACTCCAATTTATAATGTTTGAAGGTGGACCAGACATTGGTCTTGAGGTTTCACCTCTCCAACCACACTGGTCAGTCCACAAGTTCATCTTTTCTTTCCACCTCCAGAAAAGAATATAAAACAATCTTTGTTTACATGAAAATGCGTGAGAAACTTGACTACAAATATGAAAACATCAGAAGGCTTTTGAAAACTGCAGAAGAACAGGGCAACAGACACTCTCTTCTGGGTTGACCAGGTTATATTTCCATGGCTTTTTCCCCCATTTTGCGTCGTGACTTTATGTTGGTAAAAGAGCAATGAACAGTCTGTTTCCTGAAAGAGAAGAAGCAGGGGGACTTGCAGAAGTACAGGTTGCTCCATATTACTGGTATGCTTCCAAGGGAATTTTGAACGCACCCTCTGCAGAATAGCTATGAGGATTTGTACATGGGAGGCCAGGCAAAGGATGACAAGGATGAAGGCCCAGTTACACCAATCAGAAAGGTTACAATCAGAAAGGTCAACCCCCTGTGTTACAACCACTTGCAAGAGGAAGAAAAATTGGTTAAAGTTGTAGGGGATTTCCTTTCCAAGGAGAGCAGAGGGCCCAATAAGCCAACCAGGTCCAACCCATGGGACCGTCTGCTGCCTTCCTGGGAACTGGGTTAAGGATATGACCAAGAAACTTTCTAGCCTGGTGCAGATCTTGGAGTACCCCAATCTCCTACACAGGGGACAATGAAATGGCAACATGTAGTCCAAGTGCCATCAAAACAGGACTTCAGGGCCTTGGGACATTTGGTAAGGAACAAGTGGCACAAGCTATATTCTCTTCCAGATTTCCATTTGAAGGCAGCAACACTGGAAGGATCAGATGGTCTGAGTCTATTAATACATAGCTCCGTGGCTGGTCAATATTTTGGGGGTTTTGACAGTGGAATGGCCTGCACAGCACCAGGCATGCCAGCATCAGATGGGAGTCACCTTTCCCAGCAAGAGAGGACAGTCATTGCTCAGGAACTAGCAGGAACTGGCAGAGCTTTGAACTATGTGTGACAGGGGAGTGACAGACAGGGCACGCAACAACATCAGGGCTGTTCCTGGGCTGATGTGCAAAGGTTAGAGGGACAGGGTACCAGCAAGGCCCCTCTGCCAGGGACTCTGCAATGTGTGAGCCACACTGGCGCACACTTCCAGTCTTACATAGATGAGTCAGGCATTCCTGAGGTAAAGAACCAACAGGGAAGCAGAAAAAGCCAACAGGGAAACACCAGGGAAATACCTCAAAGGAATTAAGGGGTGTTTCTATAAGAAGGTGACACAGCCACCGCCCAGCTGAGGTGTCTTTACACCAAAGCATGAAGCACAGGCAACAAACAGGAGGAGTTTGTTGTATTCAACAATACAGGAAGAAGTTAATAACATTTTTTTGGTTATCTGTTTTTTTCTTGCAAGATGCTCAGAAACATTTAGAGTTCTGATGCCTGAATCCTGGGCTTAGAATAGAAAGCCACACACAGAGGGAGGGAAAAAGGGATTTTACCTTGATTTATTGAGGTTTTTCAGGTAGAAGCATCTCTGCAGCAATGCTCCCCCGGGTCAATGCACGGAAGCGATGACCGGCCCCCTGATCCTCCCTGTATTATATCATAGAACTTGGAAATTAGCATATCTATCAAAGGTCCCCCCAATGGGAGGCTGAGAGAATCCCCCCTCATAGGGAATGCTCCCCTCCTGACCCCGCCCCAGGGTAGGTCTCCCTTAGTTTACAGAATATGTTTTGGAGAGGACTTTATGAAAAGCTGAGATATTTAGTCTCTGGATGTAAGCTAGTTATCAAACTAGAAACTTACAAGAATGTGGGCCAAAAGCCCCAAGGATACCTAGGGCTATACAAAGGTATATATGAAAAAGGGGGATATGAAGGAAATATATGAAAAGCAAAAATCCATCAGGCATCAGTTCAACTCAAGAAGCAGAAAGGGATCAGGTATATACTTGAACTATACAATCTTTAGGCACACTTCCTGCCAAAAATGTAATCTCTATACAAAATAATGGAAATAACATTGAAGAAAAAAATCTCAATCTACTCTCTTACAAGTGTAGAGCTGAAGAAATTGCTAAGAATAGAGGAAGAAAACAAGTTGGAGCGAAAGATGAGCTGGAATCAGAGCTCATAACTGAGCATATACATTGCTCTATTTCTTTATTTTGTCTCATCTGATGTGGTAACTGAGGTGAGTGGGATCAGCTGAAGATATGAAGGTAGAAACTCTAGCCCATGGGCAAATCTGAGACCCAAAAAGATGAAGAAGAATAGGGAGAGGAGAAAGCAAGTGCAGTCATCCTTATTATATTAAGCATTACAAATTTAGTCAAGGGTTTTCCAGCAACACTCACTGTTAAGTGCTCAGCAAGTAAAATTTCCCTGGAATTTTAAAGACAGTAATTTATCCTGCTGATTAAATAAAATTAAACAGTAACCCTTTCAAAAAAACCATAATAGAAAATGTTTTGGGTTTTGGTCGGGTTGGTTTCCCGCCCCCCCTTGTTTAAACCTTGAAACACATTTCAAATGGATTATAAGTCTATTATTTTTTTACTTGATAGAGTGTGTTTGAACTTGTACTTCAAGAAAGGGTAAGTCCTTTCTTTGATTGAAGCCTTAACAAGTTTGAAGTACAACTTTTACAAGTAATATCATTGCAAAACATTTTCATGTGATGACTTGGGGGGACTGATATGTCAGAAAAGGATTACTAGCACAGAATATTTGCACATGATACTGAAGGATGAAAATCTAACATCCATAAAACAAGTTACATCCTCAAGGTGCATTTATGATAGGCTTTAAAGAAAACTTAGTATTACAACAACTTAAAAGTCCTAGAGACAGTAATTTATAGAAAATGTATAGAATATGATCAGGACTCTTGTCTACAAATTGAGCATTAAACATCTGTGAAGTCTGGCTTGCTTCTGTGCATACTTCAAATTTAAGAACATGGTATACACCATTGAATTGAGGAGTCTGAACTACGAGTGTTCCCATACAGAGAAAATATTTCCTACAGGCAGATCACCATAAAAAAATTATTGGGATATAACAATTTTTAAGCCTTATCGTATTGAAGGATACTGTCGACTTTGGTGAAACTTTTACATGTATAATAATTGAGAATCTTGTTGCTTTAACTGAATTATGAAGAGTTGAATTTTCAAAAAAATATAAAAAAATCTGTAGTCCTCCACTGAAAACTAGCACCATGTTAATGTAGAATGTGACAGAACCTTTTCTTAGGAGGAAATTGAGTACTTCTTATTAATTCTGCTTTGGTGTTCAATAGCTTAATTAAGAAGTTATCTTTTTTGATTGGGGTAAATTTAAAAAGAAAAACCCACGCAATTTACCAGGACAGTTGCTTTCTATCTGGCAATTTCAATTACTGTGGGAAAGCCAGGAGACAGGAATATACAAATTCTGCATAATATTTGATTTCCAGCATAATATTTCAGTGAATATTCAGAGTGGAAATGTATGTGGAAGAGGGAGGCACTTCAGATGAAGATGTAACTTGAGAGGCACAGATACTGGTTGTTAAGGTAACAGAAGAAGGAACCAGCAGAAAATTTCATCAAAGACTAATTCTCACTGAGCTCAACACATCCAGTCTGCCTAGACAGTCCAGTATCTAAAAACTGTAAAGAATATAGCAAAAGGTCAAATACAGAGATGTGTTAACCCTTTGGAGGAAACAGTTGAATCTGCTTGAGTTCCTGAACCTCTTCTTCAACCACAACATAATGACATGCTCTTCATGTCCCCCTATGTGAGTCTAAAAGAGAGAGAGACAAAGTTGTAACTCGCAAAGTATAACAGGATAGGGGAGCTAGTGACAGAGCAGAGAATCTCAGAGAAACAGATGTAGAGCTGAGCTTCTACTGTTAATGGCTGCTCACATGGTTGGAAGAAAGCCTAGAAGATTGCAAACCACACTGAAAGCCTCTTCAACTGAAACTAAGTGTACTGGTTTGTCTGGGATAAAGTTAAATTTCTTCATAGTAGCTTGTATAAGGATAGGTTTTGGATTTGTGCTGGAAACAGGGTTGATAACACAGGGATGTTTTCGTTATTGCTGAGCAGCTCTTACAGTGTCAAGGCCTTTTCTGCCCCTCACACACCCCACCAGCAAAGAGGCTGGGGCTTCACAAGGAGTTGGGAGGGGACACAGTGGGACAGCTGAACACAACTGACCCAAAGGGTATTCCATACCATATGGTGTCATGTTCTGCAATAAAATTTTGGTAAAGAATAAGGAAGGGGGTACATTCCTAATTATGGCATTTAACCTTCCAAAATACCCATAACATGTGATGGAGCCCTGCTTTCCTGGAAAATGGCTGAACACCTGCTTGTGGATGGGAGCTAGTGAATGAATTCCTTAGTGTGTTTTGCTTGTTTGTGCAGCTTTTCTGTTACCTATTAAAGTGTCTTTATCCCAACCCACAAATTTTTGTGCTTTTACCCTTCCAATTCTTCTCCCATCCCACTGTGGGGGAGTGAGTAAGTGGCTGCACAGTGATAAGCTGATCACCGAGCTCAAACCACAGAATAAGGTAAAGCTTGGCAAGACTAAACATGCAGGAGGCATGCAAGCTGAAGTATTGACCTACTCTATAAATGAGAGTCACTAAGGTTTTTAAAGAAGCTGCAGCAACATAGACAAGCCAGCTAAGCCTGTGAAGGCAGCATACCCTTGGCTAGAGAGGGCTCTTTTCTTTCCATGCATTACATCAACTGGAAGCTGTACATCACACTGAGCTTCTCAGCAGAGCTGAGTTATGCTATTACAGCCTCCCAGAATGATCTCACTTTCCTCCAGCACACTGAGGTCTTCCTACATGTGCCTGTGCAGACATGTTGTTGAGAGAAACACATTTGACACATTCACCATATTCTCAGCTGGGAAGAATAAGCTTGTATTTGTGGATGTACATAGATAGGGTTTTATTGCAGAAAATATTGAAAGAAAAAATCTTTCTCTCTCCCTACAACAGCAAAGAAATACTGCAACAGGATCCTGCTGATCTATTGATTGACACTATTCTGCTGTTTCTACAAAGAATACTAAATGCATTGCTTGCTTCTTTCAAGCAGCTCTGGTTCTTACAGTTTTATCCCTCTGTCATATGTAGGCTGTCCATCTGAAATCTTTAATCACAACAGCAGATGAAAAAAGTCTCAAACAGACTGTGCCACTGGCACTTGGGTCAATGCTCGGCGCTAAAATGTCATTTGCTTTCTACATGTTCAGATGATCACCATCTTCAGTGTGGGATTTCAGTTCAATATCTGATACTATCAATGTAGTATCTCCAGATTTACAAGGGTGCACGACACAGCTGTGTCTCTGTAACAAAGCTCTGCCTGAACAGGGTGTGACATTTAAATGAACTAATGCTTTGGATCTCAGGGTAGCTTAAGAGGGTCTGAATGCTTTCTTGGTTGATGAGAAATGGCCTAAGAAGACTGAATCAGGAAGACTTCCTAGAAAGAATAAAGAGATTGTAACCTCTTTTGTGGAGTGGTAAGGGTGGGAAGGTCGTAGGACAGGGCCACACAGCACCACCTGCAGCCAGAGGGCTACAGCTCAGAGAGCTTGTGGAATGGCACTGAAGAGCATAGAGCAGCTCACTGGCCTCAGGTGGGGCTGAAGGACTTCCCAAGGACCAAAGGGGAACATGCAGGGTTGCTTGCTGCAGCTCAGAGCTGGTCTGGAAGCAAAAAATGCTGCCAGAACATGGCAATGTGAGACAAAGTCGGGTATAAATAATTTTATTTTCAGTTGGGCTAATTAGTTGGTCTGATCTAACCTGACTTCACTAGAAAATTTGGTTTATTTGCTTACATTCTACTCAAAATCTAAGCAAATACCTATTTGTTTGAATGTTTTGATCTTTTGAGACAGGGACAAGATAGATCCACCTCATAGCTTTGGCTGACTCAGCATCTATATATAAAGTTAGTTCTGTGATGCCTGTGAGGAATCAGTCTTCCACATAGCTGATCTAAATGGTGGCCCAAATCAGACAGGTAAAGTCAAATGGAGATCACTGAAGTAAGAAATAGGAGAGGGTGGATTTTGGTGACTACACACTAGATATGTCAAAACTGCAAAACTATAATATTGTGATGAAAAGGTACTGGATAGAAGCAACACAGCTGACTTACGAAAAATGTTAAAGAGACTGAAAAGGCTGTTCTTAGACTGAGATGCCTTAATGAAGTGTCAAGGTCACATTTTCTCATTCATGCTGTTAGTACTTTGCAACACAGATGACCCCCTGCAGACCCCATAACTGAAACACAATCTTTTAAAATCATTAAATGAATATATAGTACACAACATTTTTTTAAGGTGTTGAGCACAATGATTTTAAGTGAAGAACATTAAAGTTCATTTAGGAAATTGAATGTTCAGTTCAAATGCATGTAATCAGACATATTTCAAATTGAAACTCAAGTTTGCTAATGATTGGGAATGCCTTTCACCCGAGCATTCTGACTAGTCATAGAATAATGAAATTTGCATTTGGGTCATGGATAGCAAGAGGAAATTCTGATTTGTGCCCATTTCAAGTAGTTCTGAAAGAGTTTAATTTTTTGAGGAAACTTCATATGCACCTGGTAACATGGTTATGAGGATGCCAGCAGAAATATTGTTGATGAGTATGTACCAAATTTACTGCTACAGAAATGTCAAATTCTCATTTCACAGGGCAGTTGGTACCTAGAAAGGCAGTGATCTGTGATTATGGGTTACTGTGAATGGTTCACCTGTTTCATTCTCACTACTTCTGAAATTCTTCATCTGTGATTTATTCCCCTGTTGGTGTCTTGTCATGAAACCAAGATAATAAGCCCCTTTGAGCCAAGAAAATTGTCTGACCATGGCTATAACATATCAAGCACAGTGGGGCATTCATCAGCAGTTATGAGTGAAGTGAATGCCAAAATATATTGATAGGGTGAAAAATTTAACTTTTAAAATATTTTGAATATTTCCTGTGGATTGGTACCATGAGAAGAAGGTAAATTCCTGAGAGACTGATTCTGCACAAATTCTACATCTGTATTTCAAAACACAAAAGGAAATTTTCACAGATGTAAAAATCATTATCCAGAAATCTCTACTTAGCTCACTGACAATCTGCAATTTCTTTCTGGACAAACCCTTCATTGAGATATCTACACAAATTTGACTTGGGTTTGACTGTGGCCTTTAATTTTGACCACTGTCACCCTGCTTTGTCTTCCCTTTGTCCCTTACCTAACTCTCTTGTCTCTTACTGAAGTGATGTTTTGAGTCTTTTTCTCCTGCCTCCTGGGCATCACTGCAAATGTGAATGCTTCAAACTGCTCATGAATTGAAATTGAAACAAATTGGAGAGCATAACAGAAATTAAATATTTCAAAGGTAGGGTTTTTTCCCAAGATCTGAGCTTGAGGCTGTAACTGGAATGGTAATTTAAATTAAATTTTACGAGTTTTTTATTTTGTGCATGATTGTGAGGAAAAGTAATTTTTCCTAATGTCTACATTGCCCAAGCCTGAGTATACATCCCCTTGTGAAGAAATCTGAAATGGCTCCCCACAGTTATTCCGTGCCCTGCTTAGTGTTCCGTCTAGATAAATGTTAATAGCCTTAAAATTAAGAATTCTAGATCAAGACAAGTTCCTCTACGTTTTTTGGTAATACAAACATCAAAAGGAATATACAGGCCTGTGGGTTGGAGATTGCACTAAAATGGGATTCCAGTGAGTGATTCCATGCAATAAATAAAGGAGCCAAAGAAACCAGAACAGATAATAATGTGCTTATAGTGATATTTCCTTTACTATTTTTGGTTCCCCTGAGTCAATCTCTGGTTTAATGTCAGCATGAATGGGAATTGAATTGGACCAGCAGTTGGTGTTACAAAATGAGTGCTGGCAACTGATAACGGTGTTATGCGATAATGGTGATTGGAGTGGCACCAGCAAAAATATCCAAGGGACAACTTGGCGGGGAAGCTAGAAGGTAGGAATCAGAGAAATGAGAAGAGAATCATGCGTTGCCAGATAAGACTTTAGGTTTTCCCTATGGGTTAATATCTGAATGAAAATCACTTTTCTTTTATGTGATGTCTACTTTCCTATAGAAATTACAGAAAGAAAACAGTTTGATAGAATGAAGTATGCTCCTGTTTGGGTTTTCCACCTGTTCACAGTTTTCTGGTAACTAACTATAGTAACTAATTAAAGCTGCTGCCTTCCTGGTGCACCTCTTGAGAAATGCTGCCATCCAGGTAATTAATGTGCTGTGCCTGCACTGGCTCAGATTCCTATATTTGCAGCAGGCTACTTTAGAACATGCTGTCTTATCTTTGACCTTGGAAACATCTGGCTTCTCAATCAAACAGAACTTGGGACAAGACAGGCATCAGACCTGACTCTGGCTTGGTGATTTCCACTTTTTTAGCATTAGCATTTTCAGTTTTATGAGGTGCTGATAGCACATTGCATCCCATGTGAGGAGGGTGACTGTTTCTTTCAGGTAAAATCAATTCATTGGTGCTATGCAACTTGGCCTGTTCAGTCTGGAGAAGAGGAGACTTGAGGGGAAACCTCATTGCAGTCTACAACTTTCTTGTGAGGAGTAGAGTAGAGGTAAACACTGATCTCTTCTCTGTGGTGACCAGTGATAGGACTGAAGGAATGGCCTGCAGCTGTATCAGGGAGATTTAAGCTGGATATTAGGAAAAAGGGTCTTCATCCAGAGAGGGGTTTGGCACTGGAACAAGCTCCCCAGGGAAATGGTCACAGCACCAAGCTTGACAGAGTTCAAGAAGCCTTTAGACAATGTTCTAAGAGCACATGGTGTGACTCTTGGGGATGTTTCTGGGCAGGACTAAGAGAAGGACTCAATTAGGTCCCTTCCAACTCAGCATATTCTGTAATTCTCTGGGAAACACTCAAATAACCAACAATGATTTTGCCAGGCACCCTTAGGTCAGCCTCATCTGACCTACTGGTTGTCTCTGAGTAGAAACAGGCTGCCAGATGGCTTCCTTGGCACTCAAGATACTGGTTTTCAGAGTAAAGCTTTGCTAAAGGTTCCAGGTGCAGTAGACAGAGTTTCTGTGTCCTTTAGGACTGAATTTCTAGCCCAGAGAGGTCAATTAATTAATGAAATGCTTATGAAAGCTGTGATGGCTCTGTAACTTCACCAATGACTGCAAAGTCAAGGAGAGGTAAAGGTCTGGCAGGTTTTGCCTGTAACAGAGGTGACATAAAGCATTGAGACCCTTCTGTCTGGTGGTTAGAGTGATGTCAAGATTATTGTTGCTGAGCTGAAATCCACCAGATGAGAGACATACATCAATCTTCCTGAAATATATGTGTATGTACATCTGTGTGGGTGGGTGTGTACATACCTCCAAGTACTCCAATACAATATGTATATATCATATTTGTCTATATCAATTAAAACTTTTTGATCAGTTCTATTTGCCTCTCTCGGCAATGGCTGCATGACAGTGGACATCCAATAACCCAGCCCATAATGAGCATCCAGTTATAACTATCAAAACAGTTCACAAACAGAAATCTTTGCAATGGGACTGCTGCATAATAGCGAATATTAATTTTAAATTAATAAACAGAATGCTTCCACTGGGAAATTAACTCTGATATGAGTTGCATCTTGATTGTATGAAAGCTTGAATACAGGTGCTTAACTTTCAGTTGAGTAAACATCATGGGAACACCATGCATGGTCTGGAGTGTCAAATTACAACACTTATGAGCATGATTAGAAAAAGATAATGGTTTGCTAAATCTCAGGCTCAGCTATAAGCAAAGATGAGGTCTTCTTCATCTTTCTTTTTTAATTGAGCATATCTTTGAGTTTTTAGAAAGGGGCTATTCACACAGGGAGTTACAACATGATCAGTAAAGACAGCAGCAGTCCACAGAGGGAGCTGAGTGGGAATAGAAATGCAAACATTGTGATGCAAGAGTCTAGGAAACTGATCTGAACTCCCAGTTGCCTCTAAAGCAATCCACACAGTAAACAGTTCTGTAAGAAATCCAAAGACTGGACTACATGTGCATAAAGAGTTCACAGTTTCTCACAGTTAATGTATTTATCCAATTAAGACCATTTTTAGATTGTCTGCAATCGGTAGAAGGGCCTTGAAGTGGAGTAATCAATGTTAACTGTGAACAGACTGCCCTAAGACAGCTTCCCTTCATACTGCAGATTTCAGGTTTTCCTCTGAGGAGCATCACCTATCAGTTTTGTGGTAACACAGGGAGCCCGTGTGAGTCAGTAATCCAAACCCAGCAAATTCTGATCAATTTTACTCTGCAACCTTTTCCAATTGTCCATAATTGTTGCATTCATAGTGATAAAGTAGATATTCTTTATCACTAGCAGCTAAACCAATAAGTTAGCCTGCAACGCAAGATGAAGTAAAGAAGATTTTAGTACTATTTAATTGATTTTTGCTCTAGATGCCCATGTGAAGTAAACAGTGTCATTAAATAAAGATTTGTTTTAAATTGATCAGTGGGCAATCTGTTTGCAACTATCCTTTCTTCAGACAGAAAAGGCTTCAGGGGAGAACTTACTATGATACTAATAGTACCGAAGAGACAACCTAAAAAAAGCCCCAACCAGCTGTTGTAGACAATGTGGTTTAAATAGGAATTGCCTTGGAGATACAATGCCCATTCTCTACCATATTTAATTCTGTTTTCTACCTAAGTCCCATTCATTTTCAGAATGAAGAATTTCTTGTGTCAACATTTGTACTCTGTTTTTTTCTTACTGTGCCTTTTACCCTGTAATTTGAATTTAACAGCTGCCTAGTTTGAATACTACAGCTGAAATGTTAAGCTTTACTTCTGCTGTGGCAACTGATCCCTCTTGCCTTTAGGTCTCTATTTCTAGCGGCATGATTTTGCTGAAGGACAAGCTGTTACTTTGTTTAACAGCAGAACATAATGCCTGCCTTTGATAAACATAAGGCAAAAACCAGACTGCTTGCAAAAGCTAGGAGTTGCAAATATCTGAGCTCTTCTTCGTAAAGTTTTCAGAAACAGAGCCATAAATGTACAAGGTTGTTTATCATACTGGATTATCTGTTTCTCCTAACATAATTAAATACAATAAGTCTATCTAGATTTGTATCAGCACAATAAAAAGCAACATTTCATACTCATAGTCACTTGCATGCTGGAAAAACAAAAGCCTTCCTTAAATCTGGAAGATAATACTTATATAAAGAGTGCAATATTCACTTTAATTCTAATTTGAGGTCTAAGTTTACTGCTCAGGGTAGTAGAGAATAACTGACATAAGGGTTTTCAACAAGCCAATTTACATACTAAGATACATAAATTGGGCCAGTTAACATGTGCAAAGAATATGATTTTGATTAAATTTTATTTACTGTCTGGAACTGTACCTATTGTCCTTCCCCCAAAATAGGAAGAAAATAAAAATACCACATCTAGCTGTTGCAGTACTAACTACAAATGTGCTGCACAGGATGAATGAGGTGAGGTGCTTTATGTAATCCAGTTTCTGGGCTTTTTTTTTTTAAGGTTTTGGGGGCAGAATTATGAGAAAATGATTTGTATTACCAGTCTGAACATTCTTACACAAAAAAGTAAAATTTGTTGCCTCATGCTTGGTTGATTAAAACTACTAGTAGAATGAAGCAAAATAAAGTTTAGCAAATGATACAGAAATATTACTTACAAAGAAACTTGACAAGAGTAAGACCCTGCACTACATGTTCAGCATGAAAACAAAACCAGGTATGCATCAGCTGTCTGCATGGGATGATGGATGAAAGATGCTCCTTGCAGCTCACAGCCTAGTATCTCATCTATGCCATGTTCTGTTTCTCCTTTTGGAGTGCAATAAAAGCCAAGCTGTTTCTGCAAGTCTTGCAGGATTTGAATTGATGTACTGAAACTGAAGGTCCATCTGTTCTAGTGCCTTGTCTCCTACTGGTCATGGCTTTTCATGCTTAAATTTTGTGACCAAAATAGAGAAGTTCGATAGGTTTCCCTTTCTGGGGAGAAATTAACTTCTCTGCCTGAGATTCGGGTGGCAGTGGCCATGGATCGTGTGGTGGAGCATGCCAGCCGCTGTGTTAGGGGTGGGCAAGCCTGGCCGTACTGCTCTTCATTTGGAATGAAAATTCTTGTGCGTGCAATGGAGTTAAAACTCGAATTACACCTGCAAGAGCACCACCTCCCCTACTTAAAATGAGCTGGGATCATGAATCGTGTGAGAACAGTGACATTGAACGGCAGTCATTCAGGGTTGAAGACTGGGAACTAGATAAAAAAGAATTAGAAGCTGGGGAAGATTTTCTAAGGCTTTGGTGAAGTGACTCAGGGCTGTGCCGCATCAACAGCTTCCTTACACTTCTAAGATGAGGCGCGCCAGTCTTTGGAGGGAGTGGTGACTGTGCGGAGTCCCAGGGGGAACCAAGTCGCCTGGCCCCCGTTTTACTGTGACTTCTCTCTTGGTCTCCGTCCAGGAAAGGGGTGCTCCCACTTTATCACACCTCCCACCTCACTGCCACGGAGGACGTGATAGGGTGGCCGCAGGGGGCCGGGTGGGGGGTGCATACTCAACAGGGCGCAAGAGCCTACGCTCCTCCCTCCCGCGGCGCATCTTCCCTCTCCCCGCCCTCCGCGCCACTCGCCGCCTGCGGGGCTGCCGTCGGGGTGGTGCCAGCAGAGCCGGCCGGCTCCGCGCCTC
>WEZZ01014099.1:0-22964 GCA_013400585.1 Chloropsis cyanopogon | reverse complement strand
TCTAATACCAAAGACAGCTAGATGGCTATATCCTGTTGAACGTTCCCGTGTGGGCACGGGGGAGGGAGGAGAAGCCGGGCGCCGTGTCCGCCGTGTGCCGACGGCGTGTCCGCGGGAGCCCATGGGTGCCCATATGGTCGCGCCGCTCTGCGTTCCTCTGTAGGTGCCTCACTGCGTATGCATTTATATGTGCGTATACGTATAGCTAGATATACGCACACATACGTGTGGGCGCGACGCCCTGCTCCTTCCTTCCTCCCTCTGCAGGTGCCCGTGTGTCATTTGATCCACACCCGCGCTCCCCGGGTGCCCCCGCACCTGGTCGCGGCGCTGCCCCAGGGGCGGCCCTTGGGACCCTGCCGGTGAAGGAGCCGGAGGGTCCCGGGGGCCGGTCCTGCCTGCCCCCGGTGCTGTGTGTAAGGCACCCCCTTGGCCATCCCCGGGGCGGCAGGTGCCGTGGGCAGTTTGGCTGGAGCACAAACGCTGCCTTTCTTCGCACGCTCGTCACGAGTTAGTGGAAAGCTGCGACAGCCCAGATGCCTTCCTAGACATCCATTCCTCCTACTCAGCCTCTGGCAAAAGAAGAGGAGATAACAGGCAGCATTTCTGTCTGTGTGGGTGGAGGAGGAGAAAGGACTACTGATAATGGATTTGTTGAAGGGACACTGATTCTGGGTTTTAATTGCTATTTCAGTGGTTTTGGTGTAGCACTGGATTATATTGCTGCCAGAGGACTCTCTCTTGGTAGCTTTAGTGCAGTGCTTTTTAAATCCTGTGCTCTTGCTTTTGCTTTTTACTAAAGTATTTTCTCAGTTGTGATGCATGGAAAGAACCCATTCAGGAAAACTCAGTTTCCAAAAGAATGATGTGGACTATGTGTAAAATGCTGGACTAATGGAAGTGCAGCATTTTTTTTTCCCTCCAGTCCTGAGTTGTAACAGCTTATTCTTACAGCAAGTGAACATTTGTCATTTATGAGAGGTTTTGGTTTATGTGGTTTGGTTTTCAGTTTGGTCTGTTTGGTTTTTTAAGTTGCTGGTGTTAAGTTGGGTTTTTTCTCTGGTTGAGAGGTGGAGTATCATCAAATCACAGGGGTAAATCTTGTATTCAGCACATGAACAGAACTGTCCTTTGGGAGAAATGATGCCTTGATGGGCAAGGAAGGTACTTATATCAATGGAACAATCTTCCAATCAGAACTGCATTATTGGCAGCCTCTCCATAGGATTCTGTGGAGATAGGCTACCTGTTTCATATAGCTGTACAATTTGGGGGTGTAAATAATACAGTTCTAAAGTAACTGTGATCCCATTCAGTTAGAATATTTTTTTCCCCTTTCTGGGATAAAAAGGTGAAAAAACTTTACTGAAAGTGTGTATTGTTTTGGTTTTTTTTCTCTAGAGCTGTGTGAAGAAAGTCTTCAGCCATGGATGTGTTCATGAAAGGGCTTTCCAAGGCCAAGGAGGGAGTCGTAGCAGCTGCAGAAAAAACCAAGCAGGGTGTGACAGAGGCAGCAGGCAAGACGAAAGAGGGAGTCCTCTATGTGGGTAAGTGGGCAGCAGAGAGCATGCTGCTGGTTGGTGCACCCAGACATTCACAGCTGGATCCTCATCAGACCTGCTGTTCTGCTAAAAAAAAAAAATGTATTTGCTCATAGGAGACCATTGCAAAAGAAATGAGGAAATTTGTCCCTTCCTGAGCTCCGGTTCCTGGAAGCCAAGTGCCTTACAGTACAGGTCATTGGATGGCACTCCGTGCAAGAAGTTTGCCAGATCAAGGCTGAAGGGGTGGTTGGTACAGTAAAAATAAATACGAAAAAATGTAAAAGCTGGAGGTGAAGGTAGCTTCACAACATTCTAGTGAGCTTGAACAGGATTTCAGGAGAAGACACTTGGGAGGTTAGCTCAGGAGTTAAGTAGTAGACATGCTGACTACTTGGTACATTGACAATAACATTTTGTATGGCAAGGTGTTATCTTCTGAAATTAATTTCATGTTCTGTAATTTCTATTGCAAATTCATGGCGTATATTTTCTACAACTTCTCAAGGAAGAGCCTATACAGTTAATGAGGTAGGGCAGGTAGACCTCAAGGTAGCAAAGCAGTTGTTACTGTCTTATGCTATGCCACACAACTCTTGCATAGAGCCTGGGATAAAATTATTTTCAAATCCCTGACTGGTACTTTAATGCATGATAGTTGCCTTCATTTAGCAAGTACTGGGCTTTAGAAGAGTGTCTTGCAAATGCTGTCATGAAAAATTCACAGAAAAACAATCTGCCTAGGCTATATGAGTAAGTGCTTATTTATAAAAAAAATGATTGAGTCTGTTTCTCTTATTCATCAAATAAAGCTAGTCTATAAAAGAATGGAGGGGGAAAAAAGAACCTTTTCTGTAGGTCATTTCTGTTCTGTTGATTTTATAGCAGGTCAGTTCTGTAAGCAGTGCTGTGTGTTCTGAGGGAGATGTGCACACATAACAGAAGTTAAACAGAGCTGAAAACCAGAGGCATTTCTTTTCAGTGGGAGTACTGAGGTCTCTGGAATTCCAGTCCCTTTTTTGGATTCCCTCTTGCAGACTAGTGCCAGTCTGTAAGAAAATATTTCTGATCCTGATAGTGTGGACTACTCATTTGGAATATACTTCCCTCCCTTTTAAGCCATAGCGAAGCTCAGTGCTCTTGCCAACAGGGATGGCAGTCATTTTGAACACTAATTGTAGGATGAATCTATTTTAAAATGAGCATCTGCTTATTTTCAAGATATCAAAATAGATGTTCTTCCACTGTATATTGTGCTTGATGTTGGAATTATTTTCCAGAGGTAGGAGTTTTTTATTTTCTTCTCTTGTAGTCCGGGCCATGCTCCTGCGGTCATTGGTTTCTTTGTATTAGAAACCTGCATCGTGTGCTGAATTCCTCTTTGTTTCTGCTTCTCCAGACCATAAATAACATTTGAACCTGGTTCTGTTCCCAAAGGCAACAGATTTCCTGTTGTCTTCAGAGACGCTTTTGCTGAGGTTGAACTTTGGGAGAGCAGGCTTGCTATTTTTTTCAAAAATTTCAAGAAATTACTGGGAACCACAGAGCCCTGAGCTGTGGTAGGGACCTGTGCATGTGACTGTAGTAATGGTGGAGGATCCTTTTCCCACCAGGTGCCTCCTTTTCAGGAGGCAAGGGCTATGGGCACAGTTTATTGCACAGGCAAAAGAGCCTTTGGTTGGAAGCTGTCTCCAGAAGCTCTGGCAGCTTGTGTGTCCAGTTGTGTGCTTGCTGGTAGGACGTTTCAACAACTTCAAATAGGGAAAGGAGGAGCTGGATGTTTCTCTGTTGACTTCCCAAGCACACAGCAGAGGTGTCTCTTTCCCTGTGCAGCATTAGCAAAGGCCAGTGTGATAATCTTTTGTTCTGCAGGCTGATAATGATTGCAGTGCAAAAGGTGGTGAAGCCCCTCTATGAGGAGAGGAGCAGCACAATTCATTAGAGCTCATGAAGACTTCTTACTCCCTTTTTCTGTAGTTGGGTTTTCAGATTTGAGATTCACAGCCAGATTATACTTTGAAAGCTGCCTGACATCTTGCAAAAAAGAACCTAACAACACTGGACTGAGTGGGACCTGTTAATCATTTTCAGTTTCATAACATTCAGCCTCCAATTGCTGCTGGAGAATTAAGATGATGCAGAGTCTTTGGTCCAGATCCCCTAGGTGATGTGGTTTCCCACTGAAATCAGTGCAGTTTAAGTAAATGTGGAAAACATCTGGACACTTCTGTCCGGGCTGCTGTTAACTATTATGTGAAAGACTATAACCTAATTCTACCTGGTAACAGTTCTATAAACACCAGCTGCTGTTTGGGATGAAATGTGGTAATTCTTTGATTCTTGTTTTGGTTTTAGCATTTTTTTGGCAAGGAAAATTTCTCTTGGCCGAGGGAGAAGCTTTGAGCTGTGTAGGAGAGCAGTGTATTGGAGGATTAATTGAGGATTTTCTTTTTTCCCTGTCCATGCTGAAGTCTCTGCTTTCTTCCCTCAGTCCACTGTCTGGCCTCCTTTTAAGTACCCAAGATCCGTTCAATACTGTCTGCAATGTGTTTTTATGCTTTCAGGTATTGGGGTTTTTTTCCCCTTAAATTTCTCTACCAATGGGCTTCACCATTGGCCAACTGAAATTGGTGGGTCTGTCTTAATTCATTCAAGCACAGCATTAGGACTTTTTTTGTTGTCAAAAAATGGCCTGGTCATTGTTTAGAAAGAAGGACTGAGGCTCAGCAGTCCTGTGTCTGCTGTAGATAAAAAACTGCATCTTTCTGTATCCTTCAAGAGCTGTTAGTGTGAAACAGAGAGGAAGTGAGTGGCAGTACGTGATCCCCACTGGATTTGAAACCAGGAGCTGAGTAAGAAGGATGTGCTCACACAGTCCTGGCGATGCAGTGTTTGTGATGTCTGCTGAGCTTCATGTGTGCTTCCAGGGAGCTGACGTTCTTGCTCAGTTGACTCTTGAGTGCATGCTCAGTGCTCAGGTCATTTTTGGTGTGTCATAAGCTCGCAGAACAAAGGAATACTTTATTAGCAGCAGTGTGCCTGACAATTGTTTACTACTCCCTGTGCTGGCACATGGCCGCAGAGCAGAGCAGTCATGGCCTATTTGGCAAAGCCATCTAAATTCCTCCACTCCCTTTTCATAATGTTTCTTGTTTTCCTTTGGTGGTAGAAAAGCCAGCAGAGTAGTCGAAGGACTCAAGGTCAGTCTGGTTGAATAATGGCTTAAGGACTTGGAAGCAAGTGTTTTCCTTAAACATTGATTGCCCCTCCCTCTAATTTGGGTTTGTCTCCCAGTCTGTAACCAGCTTTGACTAACCAATGTGAATAGTTTGTTGGTCTCTCAAATAGTTCAGAAATGAGTGTATTTGCAAACTGCTGATACACCCCTTCATTCTGGCACAGTGACAGCAATCATAATAAATCGTGAAGAGACTCTATGGTATCTTTTATAATGGAAAAAAATGAAAAATGCTGTTTAGTGTTCTCCCTCCCCTCACACAGATGTCTAGTACAGCTAGGATAAGTAGCATTATCATGTACTACTATTGCTTCTTGGTTTAGATTAGTTATGGTCCTTGGTCTTTGTTATCTCTGCTCTTAATTCCTCTGTTCCCCTTGTTATTCAGGGTACAGCGAGCAAGACTTAGTATTTTGGGAGTGCCAGGATGAAAGACAGCTAGTTTGTCCCAGAAATAATGTGGACAACCAGCTTTCCTTTGTGGCTAGCCAGAAGTCGTCGTATTGAATTCAACTGTTATTTATAGGCCTGTTCTGGCAGATCCTAATGTGCCTCTAATGCTGTTGTAGCTGCGATGGCAGGAACGGCTACTTGCATGCAAGTGTGCAGCAGTGGGGCTCTTGAGCTCTAACATATGCTGTAGGGTCTGGAACACCAACCAGCTGGTTGTTTGCCAATTAATGGATCTGGCTACCCATACCCCTGTTCCATATGGGTCTGTGAGCTGAGCTATTTTTTAAGAAAAGTCTGTCTTCCACTAAGGAGACCAGCATTTCTGTGTGAGTTGTGGCTATAGCAGTGTTGTCTGGGCAAGTGAAGTAAGAATCCACTTGGAATGGGTCCCTCTGGAGATGTGTGCATTGCACGGGTCCTCAGGGAGTTCTGTCATGCCATCCATTCCTTTCTGGCCTTACGGAACTGGGTACTTGCTGATTCACAGGATTCTGTGTCTTTAATGGCTTGGCCTGCAAGCAGTCAGTGCAACAACATGAATGAGATATTGGCCAGGTCTAACAATGCCTTTAAAAGTGTATGCTTAATATGAAGTGTTCCAACACACTCACTGTAAGCCTGCAGTGGTGTTTAGTTTCTAGAAGTCAGTAGAACCATCATCTGCTTGAATTCCAGGATGTGCTTTGCTTCTTCAGGTCTTGTGGTATGAAATTGAGAACCAAAACAAGTCCTTAGGCATGAGCACTTTGCATATAATGAAACTTCTGATTGTTCAATGGTAAATATTTTTCAGCGAGAGAAAGCAGACTTTTTTTAAGGATAAAATTGGAATAAAAGA
This sequence comes from Chloropsis cyanopogon, assembly GCA_013400585.1. Taxonomy (NCBI): domain Eukaryota; kingdom Metazoa; phylum Chordata; class Aves; order Passeriformes; family Irenidae; genus Chloropsis; species Chloropsis cyanopogon. Next base: position 16,894 of record WEZZ01014099.1, on the reverse strand, counting down.
GGGGAAAAGAGTTTTCATCTTTTTCATCATTAGCTAAAGAAACATTTCATTTTACTTGATGCAATGTTTTCTTCCCTTGTATTTATCATGGATTATTCTACTCTTGCTCATGGGTAAGAGAGCCTTTTCAATCATGTTATCCATCTAATAGTGCCAGAACTACATGGCTAAAGTTCCATAAATTTGCACTAGTAGCAAATATACATATTTGCTACTATATATTTGCACCAAAATATATTGACAAATGAGCTTATATTGTGTTTCTGTGTTTAATTGTATTATTGCAAAGAAATATGGGCAAAAATTTGCTTATTTTTCTGCTCATGCATTTTCTTCTGTTATGTTAGAAGTGTAAAGTCAGAAGTATAAATTATAATGTCTCAAATACTGAATGACAGCAAAAAAATTGCATTACAAATAAGGTCATTTCTGTGTTGGTAAGAACAATAAAATGGCATTCTATCTCTGGCACACTAGGTAAAATAATTAACTAGGAGCCACAAACTCTGTTAATTGCACATTGTTAAGCATCATAGTCCATAGATGGATACTGATCCCTGAAATGTAGCCAAATTATGGAAACTGACAAGGGCAAATAGAGGGTTGGTAGGGAAAAAGACACCCAGTTGTGTTTTAAACAGCAGTATGTGCAAATTAGTTTCTCTTCCCCTTAAAGACACAGGAGATTGTTCTCTCTCATGCAACATGGTAAAAGTAATTGTTTTTTGCATGGGTGTTGCAGAAATCAGTTTGGTCTTCAGCGTGGCAGAGTTACATTGCTTACACAGGTCTTGTGTTATCACTTGGTCTAGCGCAAGTTCCAGGTTGCTTCCTGCAAATCATATGTGAGTTGTGGCAGGTGCCTGTGACAACGACGACAGGGGATGCAGCAGACCTTGGGTGTGACCTGGGGGGCATGTTCATGTTGAAATCCTATCTACTGCTTAAAGCTATTCTTTTGCATTTATTGACATCTAAATCTGGCTAACACTTCCATTTCCCTGTGAATTTAACCTCTTGGCCTTTCTGTAGTTCAGTAGTGATTGTCAAGCCCTGCAAACTGAGATCTGGCAAAGATGAAATTTTAAGGATCTTATGGAAGCTGTGGCTCAGACCTTCTACAAATGCATGCGTGATCCTCTTTAGGACATTAACCTGGTTTCTGTGCAGAGTCATCCATGTGAGTTGGCCAAGTGGGAGGCCTAACACAGCTATTCAGAAAATGGCAAGGGAGTCAAGTATGTACTGCTGAAGTGTTTCCAGTAGTATTCACCTTTCCACAGTCGATACCCATTCATGCAGTTATTCTTTACTGATGGTTTTGCCTCTTCCCTTAGACTGAATTTCTTTTAATTTTTTATAACCTTGGAAAATATTGTGTGCAATGCTATGTAGTCTGTGTATTAATCCCTCTTTGTCATCTGTCTAGTCTTTACCAGTACTTAAGAATATGCGTTTTCAACCTAATATTTTGCTTTGTTTAGGTTCCAGGACCAAGGAAGGAGTTGTTCATGGTGTTACAACAGGTAAGATAATTACCTCTTGATTTCAGCTTCTTTGCTGCATGAAAATAAGCTGCTATTTAGCTGTTAAAAAAATCAGGGTTTTTTGAGAGTGGTATGATTTATGAAAGATCGGAAGGCATGGGAAAATTGAGAGATCTGTTGGGTGGGAAGACTGAATGGAAATGGCTTACAGGAAAGAAACAAATTTCAGAGTTTTGATTTGAATTTGTCACAGTTATGAGTGTTTTGAATTTTTTTTTTTAACCAACTAATCTCTCAGTAGCAAGAGCACTTTGAAACTTGGAATTTAATGCCAGGCGTGTATCTTTACAACTGAATTTCTAGACGAAGAAAGAGTAACTTTGCATTTTAAATTGATTTGCAGGGATCATTTTAGGTATGAACTGAAACCAGTAACCAGTAATTTGTTTTAAGGAGGAAGATGAATGGAAGTCCTTGATATCTACAGAGTGCAGAAGGGTCTTAGTTGACCATAGGGCATTGAATAAAATGTATAATTTTCTGCTGTAGAATGTGGGAGTTCTGGAAATGTGAAGAGAATGCATGGTCAATAAATTTGTTTTTCCCCTAAAAAATTAAGAAACAAATAAGATAGTAGAAAAGGATTTAATTTTCCTCTGTACAGCCAGTGTATCATTCAGCTCACATACCAGTGTATCTTTGTGCTCACATAAGCCAAACAAAGGATAAACAGTGGTAGGTAAACAAATGTCAGTACTTAATACACAACCCACATAAATGGTTGAGAATTCAGTCAAGAGTATTTCTAGTAACAAAACGGAACACAATATCGAGGCTAGTCCTTCAGAGTTTAGGCTGAGTATGTGTGTGGTTGTTATGAGATCAGAAATCCCAGCTCATTAGACCTCAATTAAGAAAATATTCAGAGGGATGATTACTACGACCAGTAGAGGATTGCAGTAGAATGAGATCTGGGGCACATATATCCAATATCATCACAGATGTGGGAGCAGCAACTGACAGCACTAGAAGTGAGTTAATAGAGGTGATGTTCGCCAAGCTGGGATGTGGTAGAATCCAAGTCAAGGGCATTTGCACACGTATCAAACATGCGGAACCACTGGGATTCTAGTGGGCTACCTCAGTGGGGGACTTCTCTTCCTCATCCTGAAAGAAACTGCTGATCTCAAATGCTGTACCTCTCTTTGTGTGATGGCAATATATTTAATTAGTCAGGAAATTTTCAGTAGGTGAATGGAATTTTTAATGGATTTGAAAATATGTTAAATTTTCTTCTGAAAAGTATAAAGCAGACTGTAAAGCCAAACATAAAGGGAACACACCTGTTATGTGCTGTGCCTATGAATAGAAAATTTGAAAAAGTTACTGTTGATTTTAGGCAAAACAGTAGCTGCTCCTCACATACTTTAGGAAACAGGTGACATGAAGTGAAACACCCAGAACTTGGGAGTAATGGGTTCTCTGCTGCAGTTTGCCACCTTCTGTCCTTTCAAGCTGTTTGAGATGAGTTTGGCTGTTGAATGAAAATGGAAAATGAACAGGGAGTGAACAGGTTGAAATGTGGCAGTGAGAAGAGAAGGCTTCAGGCAAAGTCTAGAGATCGTGGCTTCCAGAAGGAAGCAATATGGACTTGCTAGTGTAAGAACAGAGCAAGAGCTTGGTCACATTTTAAGAATAAAAAAATAATAGCAAGCCTATAAATAGTCCTTCTGACAAGAAGAGAAGGTAGATAAAAACAGATTTGGGTTCACTGTAGTGATTTTATGAGGTGTAACATGGAGTCAGATGCTAGTGAAGTTGATATAGAAATCAAATCTATTTAAGTCAATGCTGTTAAAGTTGATGTGACAAAAATACCTTCTAAGTTGCTTGCAAAGACCTACTTGTCTCTTTTCATATGACTGGGAGTTCACAAGTTGTGCTGGTATTATTATATTAACTCTCCAGTGCATAATGTGAAACCTGAGGTGAAATAAACACTTTGTTACGTAAATAAAAATGGTTTGAGAGGTTGGAGGCAGTCAGATACAAACTAGAATCACAGATCAAAATGAGTGCTCACAGTTTTGTAGTCAGTCTTTTCTTAATGTCCGAGTTCCAAAATCTTGATAGTTTTGCTATCTTTGAATAAGTTGTGATTTAACCCCCTATGGTGGTGAAATGACACACCTTAAAGGGCTAAAAAACTTCATTGCATTCTTCAGTCAGTTAATTTCCAAACCTAGACTGAGGTGTTTCGTGCTTTAAGTGTGACCTGATCATACAAGTTTAGTGACATCAAGATATTGTGAAATGAGGATTCCAGGCTGTGATTCACAGGAATATGGTAAGTGTGTCAGGTCACCCTTTCTCTCAACTTCTGTTAAAAGCAGCTTTGCTTATTAGTTTTATGGGGTGTTTGCCTGTGTTTAGACTTGTCTTCCTAATTAAAATGTCTCCTGACCTTTGGCTGTAAATGCATAATTCACCCATCTTACTTATCTCCCAGAAATGAATGATATCAAAGATAAAATAGTTACAGTCCATCTCCTGATATTCTAAATATTTTGTTTACGTTATTTGTAAATAAGTCAGGGCAAAAAAGCTTTTAGTCGTTCAGTCATGTGAGTGAAGACACAATATTGGTAGTTGTAAGCCATACTCAAGTGTTTTGCTTAATTCTTTACTTATTCAAGCTCCTTCTTGTTCTTAACATTCTTAGTCATTGGCATTTCTGCTCTTTAATTCCAACAGGTATCTTACAGGAAATTGCATAAATTAAAGAACCACCATATTTATTGCATCTTTGTAAATGAATTTTTCAAGTACTTAAGACAAACTTACTGTTTGAAATATGTACTCAAAAGTATATTTGGTACAATAAGAGTAAGTTCATGATTTCAGAGAAATTCTGTGGTTTGAATCTACTTCTGTTTTTCAAGGTTGAAAGTAACTAGTTACTATTTTGAATTGCTCCAGAGGTGTTACATTGATACCATATTCTACCCAGTTGTCTGTAATAAGTAGTGAAAAGACAGCTTCAGTGCTAATACATTTTGCACAGTGCTAATAGTCAGTATTAGAAATTAAACTCAAAGTTAGCCTTGGTGTGGTCATTGTACACTGTCCCAGGATCATTTAATGGAATGGACAGTCTCTGCATAGATAAAAGTAGTAATCAGGCCATGGCACAGCAGAGCTCTGCAGAAGCTGATTTACTCTGCTTCTCAACACTGTGATGCAAAGCAGATACCAATTTTACAAAGACTTAATGGCTTAAGATCATTAAGCAATCTGGTATTCAGATAAATTTACTAAGCTGGAATCAACCCCCTGCATTCTGAACTGATTTGTTTGTACACACTTAATGCATTGCTACTTAGTGTAAGCAATAAAAGACATGAAACTAGAAACCTATTTTGGTTTTTCTTCTCCTGTTGGGGTTTTTCAGAGCTCTAGGGTCACCAGGCTGGAGCTCATTATCAGAGTCACTCTGGTAATGAAGTTTGTTTAGTTATTCCTTATAGACAGGAAAGAAGATAATTTCCTTACTATGATGGCTTTTGCCAATCAGTGCTGTTTATGTAGTTTGCTGGATTTGTCTTCATGGCTCTGATTTCTGAAGCAGTGTGTGAGAGATCTTCCATGGTAACTCCTGTGTCAGGTTTCTTATGCTACGTCTGTGTGCTGATTTTGGCTGGGATGGAGGTAATTTTCTTCGTAGTACCTGATGTGGGGCTGTTTGGGATTTGTGCTGGAGCCAGTGTTGATAACATAGGCATGTTGTAGTTATTGCTGAACGGGGCTTGCACATCAAAGCATTTCCTGCTTCTCACCTCACCCTGCCTATGAGAAGGCTGGGTGTTCACAAGGAACTGAAGGAAGACACAGCCAGGACAGCTGACCCCAGCTGACTGGAAGGATATTCCACACTGTATGGCATCATGCTAAGCAGTACTACTGCGGGGAAGGTGGGGGCCATCTGCTTGGGGACTGGCTGGACATCGGTTGCTGGTGAGCAATTGTTTGAATTTGCATCACCTGTGGGATTTATATCTTCCTTTCTTTGTTATTTTCCTTTTCATTACAATTTTAAATTAGTATTATTATTTTATTTCAATTGAAACATACTTAGCCCATGAATTTTCTTACTTTTGTCCTTCCAATTCTCTTCCTCCTCATCCTGCTGGAGGAAGAAGTGAATGAGCAGCTGTGTGGTGCTTAGTTGCCAGCTGGGACTAAACCATGGCTGTCTGAAATAGAAACAATCTTAAGTATACTGCTTTTATCAGTATCTTATTGTTGTGCCAGTAACGGTGTTAGTGGCCTGATTCTTTCCTTTTTCATTTGAGTTTGTATGTGCTAACCCTTTCCTAGGATGTGTTTCAGGGAGGAGGAAATGTACTTCAGACAGTGCCTTCCCAAAATACTGTAGTAGTGGGAACAGCAGCCACTGGATAGTTGCTCTTGGTAGGTGGTTGTACTTGCCATGACAATGTAGTATAAGAAATGTGGGTGTAATAATGGCATTGAGAATCAGGTGGTTATACTGTAGCATCCACAGTGCACTCCGTTCCACTCTGTTTTTTGATATTTTGAGGTGCAGATGCTTCAAGAGCTTGAGATCATGAAACTAACTGTGCCTGTGACAGTCAACACATATGTCAAAACAACATGCTTTGTCATTCTATCAGAAAGGATGAGCCTGCTGAAGGCCAACTGAGCCCTTGTCAGCATCAAGCCTACTGAATTTGTCCTTTACATGTTCTGCCATTCAATGTTTTTTGCAAAGGGGAGTTTTCAAAACAATGCGTGGCACTTCCATACAAAAAAAATTTAACAGAAAAAAAGGACCCTGAATTATAGAATCAAACCCAATGGTTTGGGTTGGAAAAGACCTTAAAGGTTATCTGATTCTAACCCACTTAGATGGGCAGAAATGCCTTCTGCTAGACCAGGTTGCTCATTGCCCCTGGCCTTGAGCGCTTCCAGGGATAGGGCATCTACATCTTCTCTGGGCAACCTGTTCCAGTGCCTCACCACCCTCACAGTAAAGAACTTTTTCCATATCTAAACCTATTCTCTTTTAGTTTGAAGTCATCTACTCCTACTCTGTCTGAGCATGATCACAGGATCCTCTCCTCCTTTCTTGTAGGGTTTTAGGTACTGGAAGGCCACAGTTAGGGTCTTACCAGCTCTGTCTTCATAGGAGGACTGGACTCACTCCATCAGGCCCAGGTCTGTCTTGTGCTGGGACCCCAGAGCTGATGCAGCCCTGCAGGTGGGGTCTCACCAGAGCAGAGCAGAGGGGCAAAATTCCCTCCGTTGACTTGCTGGTTATGCTGCTTTGGATGCACCCCAGGATCTCTTCCAGAAAATGAATGAGACAGAAGAAAAATAAAAAGCAATACTGAAATGTACCCAAAACATACCCTCTTCTTTTAATTTTTTAAAATTTCAATATTCATTCGAAAATTGGGTTTTTGAATCGATTTTTGTAAGAGGCTACTTTTTTTTACAATTCTTTTTGCCATTTGGAGCAACATGAATGAGTTTCTGTTTCATAATGTTACCCGATTTCTTTCTCAAAGACTTCAAGCACAATCAGTTCTCACTAGGCTTTGCACGGTATAGCGTGTTACGAGGACGCACATCTGAAGATATGTTTGCAAGAACTAGTGGAAAGCTTCCTATATAAATTTCATGCATAAGCTTTTCCAAAGCTTTTTGTCATCTGTTGCTGGTAATAATCAAGTGGGGCATCTTTGTGCATTTGCTAGCATTAAGTCAAAGCTTCCCTGAGGGCAGCATTTGCTTTTCAGCAAAACCCACTTTTTGATTCTTCCCCCCTGAAAAAAGCATGGCGATGTGTATACAATTAAATTTCTCATGAACTTTTAGGTTATTAGCCTGTATAGTGTGGGATATATTTGAAACAGACCTTTTCTGTTTCTAATTGCAGACAATGTGTAGTCTGTTGTTCTATTCTATAATGGAAGCTCCTGGTCATAAGAGATAATACTTAATTAGTTACTAACTTTTCCCTTTAAGTGAGCTAGAATGAGTATTAAATTATCTGCCTCCATTTTCAGTTAGCAGATAGTTATAATTTGGATTCCTTAATAAAAATTGCATGTTAGTCATGTTTATCTTTCTAGCTTTTTCCTAATTTTTGCTATTTATTATCAATCATGCTAATGCATGCTGCCTGCCCTCTGAACTGATGCTCTTTATGTATGGCATTAAAGAAATGTAATTTATCCACAGAAAGTCTAATTTTCATATGTGCTTCCCAAAAAAGACTCAGAAATGTTGGCCTAACTTTGAAGCAGAATCCATCCCGTGCTCGTAAAGGATGCCGATAAAGCTATGAATACATTTTATGGGTCAGATGGGATTTAGCCTGAAGGAAAGTATAGGATTAGTTAAAATGGCAAAAATATATGATGGTTATTTTTGAAAAACGTCCCCTTGTTTAGAGGAGTATGTGTCTTTTGCTAAAAATCTGGGTATGTAGCTTGAAGGCATGAAGTTATTCCATCCCTTTTCTTAGAGCAGTTTCACTGTAGTTCAAGCTGCTGTCAGAAAGAGCCCTTGGGGATGAATGAGCAGAAAAACCCCAGTGATATTCTGAAAGGTAGAATGGCAACTGCTGATCTATATGTAGGCTAAATGAGTTGTTGCTTCCCTCTTGTTGGAAGTTAGCTGTTAATCCAGTTTGCTTTGACTTTCAGTCTTTTTATAAATTAGTATATTATGTATCAGCTTGGGGCAAAAATCTCAAGGGAGTGAGATAAAAGGTTCTTTTTGAAATTATCTGGTTGAGCATTGATAGATCTGCTTTTTAATGAAATGTATTGTAGAAAATAAAAAAGGAATAATCAACATTTTTGAGTCTAATGCATAAAATTGTCTTCCATGCCCTGTACCATGCAGCATTTGGTGGACTAATTGGAATGCATGTCTAAACTAGGATATATTATGCAGTGAGACAGATGTAATAAGAGCACCTAAATAATGACTTTTCTTCCCTAAAGTGCAGTTAGTCATGAATGAAAATGTCCGATGTCTTTCACATGAAAGAAATTGAGCCCCAGCTAAGGCTTGTTTTTACCTCTGCTGCTCCACCATTACCAGATGGATAGTTTAATTTCTTAAGGTCCACTGGGGGTACAGAAAACACAATGGCCTTAGGGCTTTTCATGGTGTTGGGCTGTCAGTGATAAATTCTCTGAAAAATTAGAGCTCCCAGAGGCATCATGCGTTTTTCCATTTTCTCTTTCTCTTCAGTGGCTGAGAAGACCAAAGAGCAGGTGTCTAATGTTGGGGGAGCTGTGGTGACGGGTGTGACGGCGGTGGCGCAAAAGACGGTGGAAGGAGCAGGGAGCATCGCTGCAGCCACGGGCTTGGTGAAGAAGGACCAGTTGGCCAAACAGGTTTGTTTATTTACCATTTTTTCCAGGTGAAGAAGGGAGCAATGAGGGGCTCATGAGCTGAGAGGCAGATGAAGTGGTTTCTGTCTCTCAGCTGTATGAACGTGGGATGGATTGTGTTGTGCCAAATGAACAGCAAAGAAGATGCCTGCTGTTTATAGCTGGTATTTTGAGTGACTTGCGGGATCTGAGAACTTGAGTAGAATTAGGCATGGAATTGTACTAATCTGAAATGTTTTAGTTAATTTTGATCATGGTTTAAAGTGTGATCTAGTGGTGGTTCTAAGCACAGGAGCCTCTAGTGGAGGCCAGTTGCTGTAGGATAGCTGTATAGTTTTGTGGATCTATAACTGTTTTTCCAAGTAATTTGGGATTGAAAAGCAATCTGCTAGTGCTGAAATGTCAAACAGCAAATCCCAGGTTTAACAGCACAAGTTGTATCCTCTCTTGTTGAAGAGAGGAGGGTTTGTGTACCAATCCACTGACTGGTTAGACACATTTCATCTAAAGGTCTAGCTGGAGAGTCACTGTCTTCCATTAATACAGTGACACTATCTCAAAAGTGCCTCCAAATAGCCTGAAGTATTCAGATAACTTTGCTCTAGGTCATCCTATAAAACACTTGTAGGTATTTTTGTTCATACACTGTAGTTAATATTCTTCCACTGACACTAGGTGAAAAGTGATCCCAGCTGGCAGGAACGATGCTTTCCAAAATGTGTGTAGTGGTTTTTTGGAGACAAAAATAACCCAGAAGAGACAAATGCCTCCTTTTGTGCTGTTTTCTCTATGAACATTTTAGAGTTAGACAGAAATAGGATTAGGAAAAGATTTAGTATTTACACAAAAATGTGGCTGTCATGGAATTGAGCATGAAGTTCTGTTGTTTATCTTATTTGCAGTTAGAGTCCAGAGGAGCTGTAAAAATTGAATCCTTAAAAACTGGAAATTTTTTATCCTTACTGAAGTATAGTCCTGTCTGTCTGACAAATCTTATTGGTGCATTACTATGGGGAGCAAAAACCAATATTACATTGTGGTGGGCATTCATTTCACTGTGGTGGAATGTCTTGAAAACATCTCACAAGCAGTTTTATTCTCTTTCAAATCAATATTCCTGGGGGATTTTTTTAGTCTTCTTTTTTACATGCTGCTTTTGATGTGGTCGTGGATCTTAAGAAAAGCTGTGTAGGAAGATTTGCAAAATGGAGAATCTAATGACTGCCAGGGGATGCATGAATATGGCATGGTCACAGCAGTCTCTGCCTTTCATTTCTGCAAAAGCTCTTGCGTAGTTTTATGCTGAGAATATTCTTTTCTGTTCACAGCTCTTGAAACTTAGTGTAATAAGGATCATCACTGCTGTAATGCACGATTACCCCCTTTAGTATTGACCATAACTAATGCCTTTTTATCTCTCTCTATAGAGAGAGATCCCCGTAATTATCAAGTATAAAGCGAATGTCTGCTGACTTTCATTTAAATCTGTTCTCTGTATTGTAAAGCTTAAATATAAGTTGTGATGGCTGTAACAGAATAAAATCACGTCTGTGAAATGAAAGAACGTCCATAATGTACATGCATATTACTCCTATAGCAACGTTATTCTGAAGTGGTGTTTTGTTCTTTAGAGATCTAAAATCATTCATTTGAGGCTTGATACCAATATTTTTAGACTGAGATTCTCAGTCATCTGTGCAGTATGGCCATGTAGCTTATGAGTGTGTGGCTCCTCCTGGACTGCCTTGCATCTGTCTTTTACTGGTTTTGCAAGGGATGAATAGCCATTTCAAAAATGTTAATATCAAAACTGAGTAACATAAAGTTATTTTAAAACCTAGTGGGTTTGAATTCCTTTGCAGCTCTGAGGCAGATGAGATAGATTTTGCTTGGCTTTTCCAGGTAAACTGACAGTTTGGTAGGACAGGTGTGGGAATCCAGAATAGCAGTGGGACCTTTTGAAGAAAGCAGGGTGAGTTTTTCTGAGATAACAGCAGGTGCCAACCAGGCATTCCAAGTGTCAGTGTAACTTTGTGTCATTGATCTCTGTAAGGCTATGTGTGTTTAGGCTGCTTGCCTGTGTGAAAGCTAGCAGTCTTGTGTGGTGGCTGGCATTTTTCTTGTGATGGAAGTTTGGTTTTGACTTTCAACTGATTAAAAACACTCTTTATTTTTTTTTTTAACCTGTGGATATAATAATATTTTTGCAGAAGAAATACATGGGAAGTTCTTGGTAAAACTTTCTTAAGAAGTTTCTCCAACCTAGTGCAGCCTTAAAAACTGGCATGCTTTGGAGTGTGAGGCACAAGCTTAAGCAGCCAAGTGAGGCCAGGCTAGAGGGCTGCTGTGACACCCCACTGTCACTCACCTGCCCTGCACCTGGTATAAGCAGGCAGTGTGGAGTGACAGCTGGGACAGTAAGAGACAGGGATGACTGGAGAGCGTCCGTCTGAGGCTGCCTGGGGCATTTCCTGCTTTGATGGAAGCTCACTGCTAAACACAGCCAGGGTAGTGGTGGCTACTAGGCTCAAATTAATTATAAAAGGGCTACTGTACTGCAAGCAGCATTTTACTGAATGACAAAACATTTGTTGTGTGCCTGTGTGTGTTTTATTTCTGTGTACAGTGTGTCTTGTAAATGAGTTGTTAAAAAGTAAAAGTTATTGATAGTTGCATTTAATGCAGAGATGAACATGAATGTTCTATCTGCAAGTCAGCCTGAATGTACAGATACAAATGAGGCGGGGGGGGAGGGGGGTGTACCAGCAAGTGAGTATCTAGTGTATAATATTTTGAAAACAAAATATGGATTGCAAAGTTTGTTTTCAGATAGTTCATTAACAAATTAAAGTTCTTAACCTCACTGAATCCATGTCATTTGGTTGCCTGGCATCTCAAGAATAAACAGTTGCCAACTTCTGTGATTTCCATGCTGAGTAATTTTGTTTTTACTGCTCTAGAACCAAAATTCCCAGTTAAGCTGAAATATCAAGGTTCTTTTCCTATGATACTTTAGTCATATGGATTTCATGTGCTGTAGGTTTTACTAAAGTGAATAGAAGAACAGGTCTTGTCCTTAAGATTTTTGGGTTTTGTATGGATCGTGTTTGGTACCTCCATGTGCTAAATCCTTTTTTTTTCCCTAGTGTCTCTTAATTTAACACATTTACGGCAAATAGCACTGAAAACAAATAATTACAGTAGCAGGTAACAAGTAGGTAGGTGATATACTTCCTGAGCAGGTAACACAACTCATTGGTTTAATTATGAAGCTTTCAGTGAAAAAGTCTCTTTAAAGACAACTTAGGCATTTTCTTCTACATACAGAAAATGGGAATTAAGCAGGAACCCTAGCTAATTGCATTTAATTTGAAAATAAAGAGTAAAAGCAATGGTAAATTTGCTGTATCTCCCCTTACCACCCCCTGCATTTCCTGGCACTTAGAATTCAGTGTCATAGCATAACCATTCAGAGCAGTGGAACCCACAGATTTAGAGTATTCCTTGTCTTACTACTTTTCTAGAACAGCTAATCTTGTGAACCACCGAAATTTTCCACAGACATTATACTTTGTTCAGAGCCAGAGTGAATGAATCCACTTTTGGGAATCACCATAATCAAATATAAAAATATGTAGAAGCCTTTTTGATCCTTCTTACAGGGAAGCTCCATGAGATGATGCATTGCTGAGACTAAAGACATGATGAAAAACCTTTTAATTTTGGTGAGAACAACTCAGTTTTGATTAAGACACCAAACATCACAGTGTACTCCAGTCATCTGGTACTTGTTCATTTGGGAAATATTACTAGTAGATGGAATGCAAACCCTGTGAGTGTCTCTGAAAGTTTGTCTTTGAGTGGCAGAAGGAAGGATACTTTTCTGCTTTATTAAGCATCAACTTCTTAAATGTAATAGCACTTCTTTCAAAGATACCTGATGTGTCTTGTTGCAAACTGAGGTTTCTGTGTGTTTCCAAAGAAGTTTTGATTACCATCTGTAGTTTAAAAAACCAGAAAAGCTAAATATGAAATTTTGAAGTTTTGCACTTTACACTTTGATTTTAGAAACAGAGATCAGTTTAGAAACCTGTCTGTAGAAATCTTAGGCAGAAATAACTGAGGGATGATATTTGACTTCTGTGTAAGTTATCTTGGATATGAGTTCCCAAGGTTTGAATACCAACAGTGAAGTCCCCAACACTGCTTTAGTGCTCTCCTCATTACCTGCATACAATAAAAATGCCTAGCCTAATTAAAAAGCTTCAACAGGAATTTTCTTGTTTTGTCTCTTTTTATCTTTTTGAGATCTGTTTAGTGTGTTTCCTTTGCTACAGTGCCATAATACTGACATGCCACATGGGAAATTACTCAAACTTCTAAAATTATTAATTTGAATGTACTTTTTTGTTGTAAATAAGATTCTAGAAGTAGGTCTAATCATTGTAGAACTTGGGTGTAGGTGGAACTCTGTATTTTGATAGAATATGAAGATCTCCTGGTTCTCTGACCACCGTGATGTTCAGTATATTGTACAGGATGCTTCGCTTATTGAAGGATCACTGTTCCCCATCTTTCCACTCTGTAGGTTGGTCAATTAATTCTAAAAAGCTTGGCTAAAAATGCAAAGGAAAAGCTGTGGAGCCGAGATGGACAATTTTGTTTTTCCAGAAAGGACATTACAGTTTTTTCACCTTTGCGTTCCAGTTTTTTTGCTTTTTGTCAGATGTGCCCCAAAAGGCTAACAGACCCCAGTGAAAAGCAGGATGGTAAGCACAAGTTGTGTGAGACTGAAACTCTTGTTCTTTAGTTGGAACAAGCAGATCTCCCAGGGTGTTCAGTATGAGCAGAACATCAAGCCTTGATTTAAGTGAGGAAGCTTCAGTAAGATTTTGATGTGCCAAATGCACAAATAGCTTCCACCCAATTAACTTCTGGAGTTAAATATTTTCTGTAGATACTTTAGAGCAAGCAGGCTTTAGGGGGGGTACAGCATCTAATTGCCCGCCTCAACTACTTCTTACCCTTTATGGCTCTAATGAAAATCACAGTAGAGAATGGATAAGTTTGATGAAATATGTTAAGTAATCTGGTTCCCTAGCAGCCTGCCAGGCAGTGGTAGGTCTAACCCTTTACACCTGAGGGAAGCAGATCTTGTGCAGTGCAGAGAGATGGGCTTTCCTGTTGTTCAGGGTGGGCCTCACCATTGTTCTGATGTGACACTCCTGGCTGGTGTGTGGGAGCAATTACAGGAAGGGTTTGGAAGCATAAAATGATTTGGGTTGGAAGGGACTTCTAAGATCAAGTTCCAAACCCCCTGCCACAAGCAGGGGTGCTTTCCTCTAGACCAAGTTGCTCAATGCCCCATCAACCTGGCCCTGCAAGCTTGCATAGTGTGGTTTCTGGTGGGATAGCTAGTACACGGAGAGTCTTCCTCAAGGAAACTGAAGTGGTTTAGATGATTTTTAGGAGAAGACCTGCTTAGATAGTCACAATTGAACATCAGTCAGACAACACTTGCTCTCAGATCTCTATTTGAATCATAATGTACAAAGCATATAGTCTGGGAGAGGTTTTCTTTTTTTCTTATTATTTTATCCTTGATCTATGTGTAGTGTATGAGTGACTGCTGCAAAACAAAGGGGATATTTAGCAGCTATTAGCAGTGTTTCCTTTTTTAATGTCTGTAGATGGATTGAGAGTGGAAGAATGAGGGATAGATTTCCCATTAGGAGATCCACACTGCTAAGGAGCTGACTCACACAAGACCATCTTAAGAGAAAGCCTTTGTTAGCTGCTTCTTTAAATTCTTGAAGGGAGAACTGTCAATGAGCTGACATATCTCTTTGGTTGTAGCGTAGCTGGACTGATTAATTTTGGTAGAGCTTTTCTTGCTGACCTCAGAATTAATGATGGTGCGTTGTACTAAAATATCTGCAACAAATTTCTGCTATAAAGCTAATGAATATTCTGGAAACAACAAACTCTGATTTGTTATGAATGGTAAGGCACCCATAGGCAGGTGATATTTAAGTTCTGAAACTGCTTTATGTACACAGTCCAATTTCCTCATCATGACAGCATGTGTTATTTTTTTGATGGGAAAGCTCATGAATCATCTAGGTTGTAACAGAGTATGAGCATTTGTAGACCTGTGACATTGTTGCAATCCAGTATGAATTGAGTGTTGCAATGCAAGTGGTGTTGATTTAATGGTTTGAATTTATTTTGGAAGCATATTACAGTTGCCGTTGAACCCACTCAGTGCAGTTTCATTAATGCAGTTCTGTTTTCTCTTGGTGTTTCCACATAGGCAAACCTCCCATATGTGGCTTAGTATATGTTGATACTGCTTAATGGCACAGTAGAGAAAAGTGTGTGTGCAGCAGACTCCAATGTTTACAGGAAATTTTATTTGATGAAATGTGCTAATGATGCCCACAGAAAATCTGCTGATTAATAGGAAGGGTACAGAAGTCACAAAGCCAGCAAGGAAATACAATGTTTTTCTTCTACCTTACTTTTGCTTTATAAGATTTTCTTACCTGTTGCTTGCTTCTTGGAAGGTATGTCCACATTCTGGTAGTACTTCTGGATGTGAGTAGATTAATTTTATGTCACTTTGAACATCTGTTTGAAATATTTAAAATTAGCCTGGGCAATATAGAAATAAATGTGCACAGAAAATAACAATACTTGGGTGAAAAAAACCAGAAGGTGGAAGATGAGTGACTGTAGATAGAAGTGCTAGAGTTTTTGTGTTCGTTCAAGAGGGTGTGGAAGTGCTGGTGTTTGAATAGCAACTTAAGCTTGACCTCCCTGGCTGGCAGAGAAAATACTTTTCTTACTGTGGTGCATGTTGCCAGTGTTTTTCTCAGAGGGCAAAACAGTATTTGAAGGAAGACCATGTTCTCTCTGTCAAAGCATTTCCATGCATTCATATCTGTGACTTAAGCTGAACTTGAGGAAAGAAAACTTGAAATGTGTTACGAAAATATCCTGGAGGTTATTGCTCTTCATTAGTTCAGGAGCAAATGTCAGTGTAATATAAAGGTCTTGTGAGTTTTCCTGGTTTCCTAATGGCTTCCATGCTGTGAGACTGCTGTTCAGGGCCTACCTGCTGCCTTCACTGCTTCTGACCATAATGTATTCCTAATTATCTATGGAGAGATTGAGTTAAGGAGCTTTTGGGTGGCGGCATATTGTTTGTTTTCTAGAAATTGCTTAACCTCAGATTTCTTTGACTGCGGAGAAATTAAGTACCCCCATCTTAACATGCCTATCTCCCTTGGTCTTCAAGAAGAATTGTTTACCAGCTAGCAGAACGGTAAACACATTCTCCACTAGGAATTGTTTGTGTCATGCTAACGAGATAATATTTGTAAAATCTACAAAGAGAACACCTTTCTTAATTTCTTTAACTTACGAGGGAGAAGTAAAAGGCATTCCCCATCCTTTTCCAGGAGTCTGCCTTTTGCATTTATTATAAGGGTTTGCTTGTTGGCAATCTGCTCTGTTTCCTCCCTTTTCTTTACTCTGGTTTCCCTTCCACCTCCTATATCCTCCATCTCCTGTTTCCATGTAACTTACCTAATATGCCCCCACAGCACATGCCAGGCTTCTGTGTTGATCTCCCCTGTCTAGGTATGACCATGGCATTATGGAATTCTCTCAGGCTAAGTATGGAACCAGTTCCATTTCATAGTGTCCCAGTCTTTCCTATGTATCCATCTATGGGATTTCATGCAGTACTCACAGAATTTTTTTTCCTGTTCTAAATAGTTGCCACTCCTATGCTAAGTATTCAGGAAGGTGCTACTTGGTGAGAGGAATACTTTTAAGTTTGTTTGGGGATTGTATATGTTCATGCCAACTATTCCTGTTCTTGCCCACTTTGTGTGAAAGATTCAGCAATTTCAGATGGGAAATAGTTTCATGTAACCCATGATAGCTGGGAAAATTGTAAAGTGGTAA
>WEZZ01014095.1:121388-134889 GCA_013400585.1 Chloropsis cyanopogon | reverse complement strand
GACCTGCTAAATATGTAGAAATGAAAAACCTTTACTACTGTTACTTTTAGGGGAGTTTGTAAGGATTTAAAGTCTTAATTGCATAATAGCAGTATCTCTTTCCACAGAAAAACAGAATACTGCTGGTGGTCAGGTGAAAGGTGTAGGGGGAAAGGATACTGCAGGAACAGTTGCTCCAAAAAACGTGACTACTGAAGAGCTGGCTTGGAAAGAACAACCTGTGTATTCCTATCAGCAGATCAGCTGTTTGGACAGTGTGATTAGGTGAGCAACCTGTGAGTAAATTTCTCTTGACCTCAGGACACAGGACTAGTATGTCTAATATTGCTACATCATTGTATTTTAGGTACTTGGAGAGTTGTAATGTGCCTGGTACAGCAAAAAGAAAATGTGAGCCTTCAACAAGTGTTGCATCACTGAGTTCTGGAGTTCATGAACAAAAAGCAGCTGATAATTCTATCCAGCCATTGGGAGGTAACTCTACATCACAGCTTTTTCATAGCTGAGTTTTGCTGGCAGGCAGTTAGATGCTACTAGTTTGCAGAATAATAAGTGTATTTTTGGCATGACCTCATAGCTGCTTTCTCAGTGTTTGAATGTTGGTGATTTAACTTTTATCATTAATATCTTCCTTACAATTAAAATACTGAGTAGTTGATGCATATCATATGCCTATGCATATCTGCATTGTAGATGCAATAAACTAATTTGTACTGTGCAAAATACAGTAGGATTTTGAGGGTCAGGACTTGAATCATTATCAAATGTAGGAAGTTTATTTCAAGTTAGGACTTGTAAGAACAATCAGCTGAAGAACCTAGTAGCTAATCAGTTGCAGCAAAAACATGCATATTACTTTTCTGCTTAAAATAAAAGGAACAAGAGAAGGTAAAATGCAGCATTGGACTGTTCTGTGTTTTGTAAGATGTTAGAACCCAATGCTCATCCATGAAAACAAAAAGCTGGAGATTACTTAGGCAAGCTGTCTAAAAAGTCTGCTGCAGACAGAAACATTCAGGTAATTTTTTAGGCCTTAGGTGTAGCATTTGACATAGTCCCTTGTCTGGATGGGGCGGTAAATGAAGTCAGAACAAGGATTGTGAGATTGATAAAAAACTGCATGCAAATGAGAGATTTGCTCATTCTGCCTAGGCATTATATGAGCCTGAAGGGAGAGTGTCCAGTGGAGTTTCTTAAAAACTAGTTGTGGGAATGGTCTTGGCTATTTGATGAGCTTCAAAAAGAAGTTCTAATGCAGCTTTTAGAATTAAATTAGAAAGTATCAGTAGAACAGGAACAGAGAGTCCTACAGAAGGGATTGAAATGCTGTAATTTGCAGCCGCTGTGGTTCTGGTTGGCAGGAGATGATGTGGGTCGCCAGCTCATTGTTGCACTGATGTCTGAGACAGATGAAATCACCGGTCAGGAAAAAGGCAAACTTTAGATCTCAAGTATGTGTTATGGGAGTATTCCTAGAGAGGAAGAATGTTTTAGTGCTGTTTTGTGAGGCACTGCTCTGACCTCTGCTGGATTACTGTGTGTAGCTTTCAGGGGAGAGAATTTTAAATAGCTGGATGCTCAAAACAAAGCTCTTACAGTAACCAGCTAATGAAAGAAATCAGTGTACAACACTGTGGTAGCTGGGGGCAACTTACTCTCGGGCTGGAAGAGGCTAGAAAATTTATTCCAAAATTGTGCCATGAAAGAAGAGTGAAGACCAGAAAAAGAAGAAAATGTCTTTTATTGAAAAGGTTTAGTTTGACTGTATATGAGCGTAGAGGATTGCATTTGTTGCTCCAGTCATTCTATTCCTGGAATTTTTAAAGTAAAAAGTTCACTTTTTTGTCTTGTCCGGCACAGTTTGGCTTTTACTGTTTCTCAGCCCTAGCAGCATGTAACTTGAATTTGCTCTTGTTTATGTTCAGTAAGCTGCAACTTTATTTTTTAACAGATCCTGCTGTGTTGAAGGCGTCTGGTAAATCAAGTGGTCCCCCAGTGGTTGGTGCTCACTTAACATCTTTGGCTTTACCTGGCAAGCCTGAAAGTGTTGTGTCTCTCACCAGTCAGTGCAGCTACAGTAGCACCATTGTTCATGTTGGAGACAAAAAAACACAACCTGAATTAGGTAGGACTTTTGCTAATATTTTTTCTTCAAGATGGCAAGTGCTAGCAAGTTCAAATTTCAGACGTGTGAGCAGCTGATATCTGCTCATGGCCTACATTTTTTTACAGCCAAGATGGTCTTAGGAAGTGGAATAAATAGGGATGGAATGTGTAATCTTAAACTTGCAGCAAAATTATTACAGAATTGTAATACCTTAAAAATGCATGTACAGGGTTTTCTTTACTTCGTCTAAAGTATTTTGCCTTCTGTTCCTGTAGAAATGATAGAAGATGGTCCAAGTGGAGCAGAAATCATAGATGGCCAGCTTCTTGCCCCTCCATCCAGCTCTGCACACATAAATCAAGAGAAAGAGCCATTTAAAAAACTGGGACTTACAAAGGAGGTGCTTGCAGTGCATACGCAAAAAGAGGAGCAGAGCTTCTTGAATAAATTCAAAGAAATAAAGAGATTTAATATTTTTCAATCACACTGCAATCACTACTTACAAGATAAACCAAAAGGACGGCCTGCTGAACGTGGTATGGCAATGGTTTTCACCGTAAAACTTGTATTTATATTGAAAGTAAATCCTGTTGAGAGGGCATTTCCATTTTTAGTATTTTTGTGGGGCCAGTGTGAACAGTGACAGCTGCATGCTATTTTCAAAACCCACAGAAAATTCTTCTGACAAATCTCTTGCTAAAAGATTTAAAGTGGAATATTCCGTTTAGTTCATAATGGACATTTGAGTAACTAATATTTTGATTTTTGTCTGTTCTCTATACTATTACTGTCATGCATCTACTCTCAAGAGACAAAAAAAAACTGCTTTAGGATGTTTGCTTTACTGTATCTGTGCTTGTATTTCCTTGCTTTTCTTTTCCTTCTGTCTTGCCATCTGTCTTTTGTTCAGATTTGTGGTTTTGTTTTGTTTTCAGCTCCTTTGTTTTCCAGTTTTCCCCATTCCACTGTTTTGTAATTGGTGAGACAATCTGATAATTGTCTGGTTGCCTTTAAGTTAATAACATGATCAGCAGGATGGAAATGGGAGAGACTAGCAGTAATAGTGAGATTGTTTTGTTTGTTAGGCCTAGGAGCTCTGGATGGCATTTTCAGAAGTGCTTGATATGATCTGTCTTTGTTCTCATTTCAGACTTGACTTGGAACAGAAGTCAGACACTGCTAAGCATTTTTTTCAGATTTTTATCTTAGTTTTTTAATTTAAATAGTTATACAGGTCCTGTATAGCTATATTTTTATAACTTTTCTTACAACTCTTCCTTTTG
Source organism: Chloropsis cyanopogon (assembly GCA_013400585.1). Taxonomy (NCBI): domain Eukaryota; kingdom Metazoa; phylum Chordata; class Aves; order Passeriformes; family Irenidae; genus Chloropsis; species Chloropsis cyanopogon. The sequence goes on along the minus strand of WEZZ01014095.1, from coordinate 131,499 downwards.
CAGGTGGCCGTGGACAAAGAAACGCCACTTCTGGAGTGGATCAGCCTTGGAAGAAAAGTGGAAAGAACAGGAAATCGAAGCGCATTAAACCACAGGAATCTTCAGACAGCACAACTTCTGGAGCTAAATTCCCCCACCGGTTTCCCCTTCAAGGTTTAAATGCTACAGCCTGGTCACCATCAGAGACTTCCCAAGCCAGCTACTCAGCAGTGTCCTTCCCCACTGTCATGCCTGCCTATTCCCTTCCTGTTTTTCCAGCAGCGGGGACAGTGCCACCAGCTCCTGAAACGTCACTCTCTGGTTTTAATCAGTTGCCAGACTCTGGGAACAGTTGCCCTATGGGGCCATCCCAGTTCTCTGCACCCTTCATGACCCCTGTGGTGGCTCTTGTGCTCCCCAACTATGTGTACCCAGAGATGAACAATAACTTACCTCAAACGCTTTACCCCAGCCAGCCCAACTTCCCTGCCCATCCCACCTTCTCCTCACAGACAGTGTTCCCACCACAGCCCCCCTTCGCCACAGCCAGCCCCTTCCCACAGCAGGCGTTTTTCCCAGCGCAGCCATTCCAGTACAACCCCCCAGCAGAGACTGAGAAGGCTCCTGTGGCAGAGCCACGCAACGACCCCTCCCGTTCCTGCACTCCGCAGTCACCGGCTCCTCAGGACCAGGCTTCACCACCGCTGTTCCAGTCGAGGTGCAGCTCTCCTCTGAACCTTCTGCAGCTGGAAGAAACCACAAAAACTGCGGAGAGTGGAGCTCCTGCGGGTTTGCACGGAGCTCTGGCTGAGGAAGGAGCCATAGGCAATATCAGGACAGCAGACAATGGCAGTGGGAAGGAATCCCTACCTGTAAGTCTGGATCACACCCCCCTTCTCCTGGCTCTGCTGCATCATTTTCAGTCCCTTCTCTTCCAAGACAATTGGTTAACAATAGACAGAAGTTATATAATGCCTGGAGCTGGACTCACAATTGTAGTTGGTAAATTCAGACTTCAGCAAACTGAACAAAATGTTAAGTCCAAACATTAGAAAAGTCTCTACCTTCAAAAATTAAATCTACTTCATCATTCTTCTAAAGTTACACTAGGAAGTTTGGAAATATACCCTGAAACAGTTTTGTGAAGAAAATAAGAATATGGATAAGCCCATTGAAAACCACTGAAATAAACTAAAATAATGTGGGCACTTTATTTTTAGCAAAAACTTTTGTACTAGTGAATTTGTGTGCATGGGGAAAACAATCTGTAAGTGGTCTGAAAGAAGCTGATTTAAATTAAAACCACATCTGTGTTTACAAACAAACAACCAAAGTAAATGAAGAATGCATAATTTCTTGCAGATCATAACTTTATTTTTGTTTTGTTTGTTGCACTAAAACTATGCTGAACTATTTGGTAACTTCAGGGTTTTTTTTTATTTCCTGGCTCATTTCAGTTTGATAAATCAGTCTAACAAATCAATTGAGATGGAGTAACATGTCTGTAAAGGTTTCCATGGTAGAAATATGTAACTATTTGTGCTTTCTAAAGGCACCATAGATTATCGCTATAAATGCTGATGGGATGGAGTTGCATCCTGTATCTTTTTTGGCTGCCTCCTTCCGTTATTCAGGAATGTGTTCAGGGTAAAGTCAATTCTTTCCATTATTACATGTTTTGCTAAGTTCTTTCAGCCTTAATTGCTAATATTTAATCTTCAAACTGATTTGCAGTCAAGTTTTGATTAGGTTAAAAATTAGTGTAGTTAATGCTCCTTCCCTTAAAAATATACAAATAAGTGTTCTTGCCTGGGAAGCACCTGGGAGCATTTTCTTACTACTGTCAATACTACTCTTCCTTCTCATCTCAAGGAGATGGAGCAGTGAGGGATGTTGCTGCAAATCCTTTGAGGTAGATTATAGTAGGAGCAATTGCTAATATGTTGTGAGGCGCTTGGGTAAAATCTGACTTGTCCAGGACAGTAGGTGCTGTCAAAAGTGAACAGGCAATACGTTTCTTGCTTTCTCATGAAACTTTATTTTAAATTTTTTGAAGAGAAATTCAGTTAGGCTTACTGAAGGACCCCCTGTCTGCCTGTCAGTCCACTTCATTATTCCTTGGCATATGTTATTGGTGACTGTCTTTGCATAATCATGTAAACATTAGAATATGAAGTGAAATGGATTTATTACTAATCATTTGCATGATTAGTAATACAGCTATTACATTTAATAATAAATGTATTAATAAATAAAGCCCATCTCATATGCTCCTCTCATACCAGTTGATCCCATCCTCTTTGTTTGTCTCCTCTAGTTTGAATGTAGGAATTTTCTTTTTTCTAAGAGAAATACTGAACTAATTTTGTGAGATGGTCTTGGGTTAAAGTACGTGTTGATGTGTAAGTATAGAGGAGTGCTGACAATTTTCTAGCCTTTTGTTTACATGGACACTGCAAAACTATTATTTTTATTACCTAGAAGCATAATTTCTGAGAATTTATATTTAAAGTAACAAAGCATTTAGTAGTAAATAGCTTTGATTTTTGGTATTTGGGTTTTTTTTTAAATCTTATTTTTTTCTCCTTATCACTAGGCTGAATCTCCAATGGATGCTCAAAACAGTGATGAACTCTCCATGTCTAGTGTCCTGCTTGACATCTTACTGCAAGAGGATGCATGTTCAGGCACTGGCTCAGCCTCTTCAGGGAGTGGTGTGTCTGCAGCTGCTGAGTCCCTGGGCTCTGGGTCCAATGGCTGTGGCATGTCAGGGAGCAGAACAGGTAACTCAGGCAGCCAGGTATTGCAAACACCATGAACAGCAAATGAAAAGCTTTTTCTTTACTCCTTGTTGCATAGTTTATTCTTGATTTCTTTCTTAGTGCATTACACAAACGTTTTGTGCTTGATTTACAGAATAGAACCTTTTCTAAGTGTGTGTATAACAGGCATTAAGATATTATGCAGGTGTAAAGGAATAATAAGAAGACCATACTCCTTCATGTTCATTTAAAACTTTTAAATTAAGGTGAGCTAATTATTCTGTTGAAATTTAATGGAGACTTTACTTAAGAATTTGAGTTTTTAGAAGATTAATGCAGCTACTTAAGGGTGGAAGTTCCCTCTGTTTAAAAAGAAGAATAGTGGTTGTATTTATACATTCACTTCTCTTTAATCTTCTCTACACTCAAAAACATTCAGATAATCCATGTATTGGACAATTTATAATGAAATGTCAAATCTCTGTTTGCAGGTAGCAGTGAAACTAGTCACACCAGCAAATACTTTGGCAGCATTGATTCCTCAGAGAATCACCATAAAACCAAAATGAAGACAGAAATGGAAGAAAGTGAGCACTTTATCAAATATGTGCTTCAGGATCCCATCTGGCTGCTGATGGCCAACACAGATGACACAGTGATGATGACTTACCAGATCCCCTCACGGTAATTCCAGTGGCACAGCCCTTCACACATTCTGTATTTAGGGGAAGCAGAATGTACAGGAGGAAAGATGTATAGGAATCTCTATTTCTGGAGAAACAAACTGGTTTTAATGTTAAGCTCAGTGTCGAGAAAAATTCTTGCTTCCTTTATATGTTTTGTAAACTACACAAGAACATCTGAAGAAGGAAAAATTGTTTAATTAGGCTTAGCTGTATTTTTAGGTCAATTTCCTGAGTTTAAATGAACAGTGTGTATTTTTTCGAAGCTGTTCCACAGTTAGTGATTTGTAACTACTTGCCCAGAAATCCCTGGTGAATGTGCTTAAGATCTAGGCATGGTCTGGCCTGGAAGATCTCCAGTCCTTGGCTCTTGTCCTTGAGATGCCACATTCAGTGGAATGCTGCTCTGGGATTTGCGGATTTTTTTCTGAGTTGTTCACTTCCATATATTCATTCTTCTCCATAAATTAGGACAAGGAAGTAGAAGGTAAAAACCATAAGGCTTCTAATAAAATCAACTTCTTTAAAAAATAAAAAACTCTCTACTTCAGTAGCAAAGAGCAGATATAGGGAAAGAAGGGGTGACAAGTCTGTGGATTTTTTTTTCAACCTACATGTTTATATTTTTTGGGGGTAGTGAATGGTGTTTTGAGAAGAAAAGGAGGTTTCAGTAAAGACAAGCCTTTCAAAGGGAAGGTAGACAAGCTTTCAAAATACAGAAGTACAGGCATGATGGGGAAGTAAAGAATACATTGTAAGAACTTTAGCTTTTTTTATTCCTAGTTTTAAAAATGCTTTGACATTTTTCAGTTTTTGTAGTCCCAAGTGTTGACAGCCATAGGTGAGAATTCCAGTAGCCCATAAAAGCAGCAAAGCCTGCCAAAGAGCAGGATATTTTGGTAAGAAGAGTGAAGCTCATTGTCAGAGTGTGGTGCCCAAGAAGTTAAATGTAAATCCAACTTGTTCTTAGGAACTCTATAGGGAATAGAAATTATTTTGGGTTTCTTGGAACTTGTTTTCTATTGTCATCTTTTATAGAGGGATACAGCTGGTAAATGTTGCTGTGGGATGGGTTTTTGTAAGTTCCTGAATGGAACTTCCCTCCTGAATGGAGGGAGAGATTATTTTGGCTGCTGAAAGAGAGCTGTTTTCTAAAGTTCAGTTCCTTCTTGGTGACCTTCTTAAACACGTCTTACTACTCCTGCTTTATCTCCTGTGCATCGAGTGTCTGCTTTGGGTTTCCTCCCACTGAAGAGGGGTTTGGAACTGCAGCAGCAGCAAACTGGAGTTTTGCTGGTTTCACTGGTGGTGCTGCCTGAATTGCTCTAAGAAAACTGTTCTCACTGATGGGATTTGAAAAGACAGTGAGCCAGCAGAGATATCTGCAAATGCAGAGAGCAGCTGGAGTAATCACATTTCATTTTCTTCCAATAAAAGCTTTCTAAGTGTAACGTTCTGGAACAAAAATAGTCTTTAAAAATGTTAGTATTTGACTGTGTAACCTCACGTAGGCATGAAGCCCAGAAACTGATGCAGCTCAATTTCTAAATACATTTTATTTTAGGGATTTGGAAACAGTTTTAAAAGAAGATAAGCAGAAATTAAAGCAAATGCAAAAACTACAGCCAAAATTTACAGAAGAACAAAAAAGAGAGCTTATTGAAGTTCACCCATGGATCCAGCAAGGTGGACTGCCAAAAACTGTTGCTAATTCTGTAAGTTTAATGGGTTAATTACTTTTGCATGTGTAATAGTGCTTAAATTATTAGCTGCCTGTGTTAGACTCTTCCTTTCCTGTTGCTATGAAAGCTTGGTCAATTATGCATAGGAAAAAAAAACTTATGCATAGGAAAAATAGAAACTTCCATATGATGGTTTCTAGCTTGATTCAATTTAGCATAAATCTTCTTTCCAATGGAAGAAATTAAAGTATTAGTGAATACAGATAAGAAATTTCCTTCCTCTTTCTGAATTTCCATGTCTCTGTTTGAAATGCTTTAGCAACACAGCAGAAACTTCACTACATAAAAATCTCCATGTGCAGAAATGGATGGCCATTGTTTTCAGAGTGCAAAATGAATGTCAGTATACTGATCCTTTTTTTCTATCAGACTTCTCACTTAGGATTATGATTCCTCTAAGTAGTTCAATGGCTTGAAAGGAAAAAAAAGCCCAACAAAACAAAGCATCCATGCAATTTTATTTATTTTTATTTATTTTATAGTTATTTTTATTTATTGTATTTTACTTATTCACCCGCAAATACCTGATTGCATTTTATTTTTCCTAAGCTTTCTATCATTTGTGGCTTTTTGGCACCAAAGCTGTCAAACACAGAGGCTCTGTTTGCACATAACTGCTTCTAAAGTCAGTGTGAAGGAATTGCAGTGGAATCCTAATCGTGGTGTTAATGTTACTGCAGCACTGATCCTACAAGCACCCACCTTGTGATCTGTGGCACAACTGCTTCCAGTAGAGTTCTCAAGTACTTTCATTGATTTACTGCACTTTATATAATCATGGTGTGTGGAAAAGTTGGGGAGTAAAATATATCTGGTAGCTACAGCAGAGGTGGAAAAGTTCTCTTGGAATCAAGGATTGTATGCAGGTGGACTGGTGCTTGAAAAAGCTTTTTTTAAATTTTACTTATGAGTGCTTTTATTCTTTTTAGGAATGTATTTTTTGTGAGGACAATATACAGAGCAATTTTTATACGTCATATGATGAAGAAATCCATGAAATGGACCTTAATGAAATGATTGAAGATAGTGGAGAAAACAACTTGGTTTCCCTGAATCAAGTCAGTGAAGAACAAACATAGCCTTTGAGCCTGTTGTTTTGAAAATTGCTTCAAAACGACACTGAAGGATCCATAAAGGTTTTAGTCTTTTATCCAGCAGGATGAATCCAATTCATAAAAGAAAATGTGTTTTTCTTGCTCTAGAAGAGTCATTTGTGAATGAATCTCTTTTTAAATGGTGGCAATCTCTTCCCAGTAAGGACATTGTTGAAGATGGTATAGCTTTTCTTTAAAAGACTCATTTTGCACTTATATGCCTCAAGTATTTCTTTGTAAACTATAGAAACTTTAATTGATGCCTACTGTTTTTTGTAGAGTGGGTTAAGAAGTGCTGAAAATCTCCTCACATGCATACAGTTCTTCAAATCTCCTTTTGGTGATGATTCAGCATTATAAATTGTTGAGCAATTTTGCTTAGTGGCTCTTTAGCATTGTTCTTAATATTTGAAGTGGTCCAGCATAGTAGAAGAAATAACCTCCAAAGAAATCAATTCACACTTGCCCTTCTCATACCAGTTGATCCCATCCTCTTTGTTTGTCTCCTCTAGTTTTGAATGTAGGAACTTCTTTTGTCTAAGAGGATTGTTGAGCTAATTTTGTAAGATGGTCTGGTATTAAAGTTCGTGTTGATGTGTAAGTATAGAGGACTGCAGACAACTTTGTAGCCTTTTATTTAAATGGACACTGCAAAACTATGAACTATTTATTACCTTGAAGCATAATTTCTGAGAATTTATGCTCAAGAAATCCTTATGCTTAAAGATTTTAAAAGCTTAAGACCACAGAGGATGACTGGCCATGCTCCAGTGGCTGTTAGACAGAGCTTGGGGTAACTTTAACCTTTATTTCTGACTTGTTCTGTCAGGAGGTTGGCCATCAGTTTTTCCAATGTGGCTAAACAAACATCAGATTTCTATGTGGCAAAAGAGAATTAGATGTGTCTTGTCATTTGAAGATAGTTCTTATAAAAAAGAAGTGATTTTGAGAATAGTGTTGACTCACTCTATTTGATTTACATAATCTCAGATTTAGCGTGGCTGGAATCCTTTGCTGTCGAAGATTTCATTTTAATGCCTCTGAGATTGTATTGACTTGAATATGTGTACTTTATGTTCTTGTGCTGTTTATGTCTGTTGGATGTGGGAAGAGAACATGAGAGAACAACTTCTAATACGTTGGTTAGTTAAAGGACTAATTTAGTCCTTTAAAGCAATTTAGTTGCTGTATTGCTAGATGTCACCTGTAAGTCTTGGGGTGAAAAATGACGAAAGTTAATTCAATTAACTTTGATACATTTGTCTTAAAATACTTTCCATGGGAAGCATTTCTTTTTTTAGTAGGATAACATTTCTGTTCACTGAAACTTAAGGTTATTTTCATTATATACAATTATTTCTCGTTGTATACAGAGAGGATGTGAAGTTAGATCTGACACTAAAAACATGGAAAAGTGACTGGTATTCACTTAGCAGAAGAAGTAATTTCTTTCAAGTCATTAGTTATTAATTGGAATTTGCACTGGAGACAGGTTCTGCAGGTAGCAAAGTGTGTCAACTTGTGAAACAAGCAGAATGACAATTTTAAGAAATAAATAAGTATTTTAAATGTAGTGTGAAGCACTACCCAGCAAAATCTGCTGCCTGTCTTTAACAGTTCAGCAAGGTCAAACGTAAATATTTGTAAATACAAAGTGAATGAGAAATTTTCCAGTGTTGGTGTTCACATCCGATGCATTAAATGTTTTAATCATAAATGGAACAGTGCAGCTATACCAACATATGAAATATATTTTATTTTTACATGGAGACAGAAACATGGACCAGGGTTTGAGAAAAATAAAAGCTTTACATAAAAGGAGTGCATCATCGTTATACAAATAATTTTCAAAGACTTCTCAACCATTTTGAACTTCTCTGCTTTAGCATGCTTTTTTTCCCCCATGGCTTTTTTAATTTGTCCTCATTTCTTTTATTATTACTTTTCAATTACCATCTTGTAACCATAACTTAGTGAAAGGAAGAGAAAAGTATATTTAGAGCATTTTGTGGATGTGCTTACTTATGGACTTATTCTTGCATCCTTAAAGTGTTTGCATTTACAGGGTGGTATTAAAATATTTTCCTGTAACTTTAAATCTACATGCCTCCATTTATAGATAAGATTCTGAAGCTGTAATTTTTCCAAACTGTTGTAAGATGATTTATTTGTGATGACACTTTGTCAACATGTCAACAATGTTTTCTGTACACTGTGCAATATATTTTGGTTTTGCCACTTGTGACTAATTTTTATGACTTTGCTTTTTAGAAAACTGGTAAATAAAACAGATATATTTTTAGTTGCCTTTTTGTTCCTTGAGGCTTCTACTCCAAGTAAGAAGGGACTGGGGTTGTGAGACCTTCATTAACTGTTTTTTTCTGTGGCTGTGTTTTGAGAGGTTTGTGGAATTTTTTAAATAGAGCAAGCTTGTAGAAGCCCTGATTTGGTCATAAAGTACCCAGATACTTCTGTAAGCTGCACAGTCAAGGTGTTTGGGTATCAGAACAGTTCAGCACACAGGTGAATTGCCTTCACACCAAGGGCACAATGGTGGTGTTGTGCACTTAATTGCCAAGAGATGCATTTTAAAACATGCTCATTGGGCACATTATCCAAGCCTCTTTGCAGTCCTCTGAATTAACCCTAAACTTGTGGGCAGTTCTGTGTCTGTCTGGAAACACTTCTGTCCTAACAGCACCTGGGTTCCTTGCTTAGGTCAGCATGCAGAGAGGAGAGATGCATTGGTGGAGCTTTGACAGGACTGCAAACCTGAGTGTCACCCACCTGAACAAGGTCCCTGTGCCACTCCAGAGGTGCTGGCATTTGGATGCAAGTTCTGGTAACAACTTTGGGAGCACTGAGGTGCTGCTGGTGGGATAAACTACCAGGTAATGTTTCACACTAATTTCTCCTTTTGGGGTTTTTTTTTTCAATTGTAATAAGAGTACGAGTTAAAATTGGCTTCAGGTATTCATGTACTTCTTGCTGAGGTGTCTTCTGTCAGCACCCAGAGCCAAGGGCTTGCACTGCAGCGCTGTTCTGAGGAGCCTTTGTCCGACTTTTTCCTACCTCAGCAGCCCCTAGATGTCACTGGTGTCCTGGGATTATCTTTGGCACCCGTTTGTCTTTACTCAGCTTCCTGTGTATTGGGGCTGTTGATTTTGCCATGACATTATTTGATGTGAAGTGAAAGTTCTGTGGCTTGAATTTCAAATAAGATGATGAGAAAATTCATTCTGAAGAGCTGTTGGCCCAACGACAGTGAATTCAAACATAAGCTCTGCTTGGAAAAGGGAAACAGACTGCTGAAAGCGCCAGCTTATAGTCCACTGTCTGAATTTAGAGCTGTCATGAATTTAGAGGTGAAAAAAGATGCTGACCTTACTGAGAATTAAGATCCTTGATGGTTGTTTTGTCTCCAAGAAGGATGGAAAGAACCCAAGGCATTGATGAGCCTCTGACCCAAGAAAGAAGTGAACATGGTGAAATGAGTTGCATGTTTCTGGCGAAGTAACAAACAGATGACTTGAAGGAGGATAAGGTTTGTAGGTCTGACTTCCAGAAATTCCACTGTTTAATTGATCATAAGTGCTTAGGAGCTTAAGAAATTTATTCAGACTATTGAACAATGTGGCAGCCACAGGGGCTGCAAGGTCCCCGTGTAGGTCAGCAGCCTAAGAAAGTGCTAAGTCACCATCAATTGAAACAATAGACCCCTCTCTTCCACTCCTTATCTATCTGTAAAACCATAGGCTACTTTCCCAGACCCTTACCCATTGGGCAGTTTACAAAACCCCTATACCCTATATAAACCCCCCCACACACCCCTATACCCTATATAAACCCCC
>WEZZ01014095.1:106581-121177 GCA_013400585.1 Chloropsis cyanopogon | reverse complement strand
TAAAGGACATCTCTGTGGAACTGCACAAGATTCTTCTCCTCTCTTGTCCTGGGTCTGCTGAGGCACACAGCAAGCACAAGAGCTAAATCACTCATAGCTGAAATCACAAGAGCTTGAAATCACTAAAGTGCTTGCTTGTGCTGCTGGCGGCTTGGGGCTCAGCCGAGGAGCCAGGACAGGCTGTGCAGGGCAGGGCACGGCTATCCAGGGCACTGAGGGCAGCCCAGGTTGGGGCAGAACCCACCCCAGAAGCAGCTGGTCATAGAACAAGGTAATGAAGAGCTCAGAAATTCCTTTTTCTCCGGAGCTGTGGAAGAGGGCCTTATTTTCAGAGGTGGTACACAGGCTGTGTAACAGCTGCATCTCTGCTTCGCTGAAACAAAATACCAAATGAACAAATATGAAACCCAAATTTTTCCAGGCTTTCCAAGTGGAAAAGTAACATAAGACTGGGTAGGAACTGAGGCAACTGAACTCTTAATCGTGGGTATTTCTCTTGGTATCTGCTGATAAAGCATGAGCTCCAGCAGACTGCCGTGTGCGATAGCAGCCTGTATGTGGTGAGCTTTCATTCCCCAGGATTTCTGGCTCTGTAGTTGCAGACAGAGAAGCTGCTGTGGCAGCACATGAATAGTGTTTAACCTCAGTGGGTAATACAGAGTATGAAAACACTTGCCGCTCACTTGGAGAGAAAATGCTTTTCAGCTGCAGGACACGCTGTGAAAGAGGCCCCGTGTGGTGAGGCAGGTGCTGTGGCACTGCTGAGGGATGTCCAGGGTGGGGACAATGCTGTCTGTGTAGGGCAGGCAGCTCATTTGCACCTGCTGCAATTGGGGTGAAAGGTTTGGTGGGCAGCCACTACACCCTCAGCCCTAGAGGGATGTACTGCTTTGGACTTCGTTTTCATTTGTTTTGGAGACAAATACAAGGGTGGATTCAAATTTCCTGGTATTCCAGGATTTGTCAAGGTGTACTTCTCAGTCCGTAGTAAAACAGGATATAGTAAATGTATTGCTCTCTTTACATTGTTACAGTGGTCTAAAAGTAAACTGCTTGTGTTGCTGTTGCACTGCCTGCTTCAAAAATTCTACTTCTGTCCAAGAACTTATTGGCTGTGCTTTTCCTTTTTAAAAAACCTGACTATTGCTTGTTGAAGGTAAGGTCTACTGCTTTCCCTTCTGTTATCACCAGCTGACTCCCTTGGAAATCTGTGGCCTTTTTGCATAGGGTGCTGGATAAATTCAGCAAATTAACTTCTCTAATTGGCTGTAATCTTTAATTTGCTTAGTAGGAAGCAGAAGAAGGGTTGGGTGGGTGGCCTGTGCACAGCCTGCTTGGGTTTGGAGGAGCACTGAGGCTGGAGCAGCTCGGTTTTGAGGAGCGTGGCAGGATCGGCTGGGCTCTTTCAGCTCCCAGGTGAGTGGTGTGGGTGGTACACAGGATTTACACCAATGATTTAATCCAAGCCATCTGTCCTTTCTGTTCCCTGTCACTTTTGTTCCTCCTGATGGCCTCTCTGCAGCGGTTTTTGCAGTTTACTTGGGAGCATGTAAAGACTGAGCCTGACACAGACATTAGGCTCAGGACTTTCTTTCTTCTTGTTAATAAACTTGTCTGTGTTAATAAACTTCTCTTACCTCCTTTAACCTTCAGTCTCAGTTTTGAATACTGGCAGATCTGTCCTCACATATTTTGGGAAACTATTCTTTCATGGTCCAGTTGTATTTCTGAATTTGCTAAAAACCAGGGGTTTCTGATGAAAATGGTTCATTAGATTGCAGAGTAACAACTTTGTGCTGAGCAGTACCTGCAATGCAGAGGTACTGTTTCTGCTAGAGTCCTAAAATGCGTAGTTTGTTTCTGCAGCAATACAGGATTCTAGGACATAAAAACATGTTATTTTTCTCTTCCAGTGAGAGAACACATGTAATTTACTATACCAACCAGCATATTTCAGTATCAAATGTACGTAAGTGAACCATTTTGTATTTTTCGTTGTTCAATGTAATAGCTATCTTCTAGTGTAGTTTCTCTTCCTGTTTAGGCTAAATGAGGTTTCAATTTACTTTTAAAAAAAACTAAACAAAAAAAAAAACAAAAAAAAACAAAACCAACCAAACAAAAAAAAAAAACCCAAAAAAAACCCCAAAAAAAACCAAAAACAAAAAAACCCCAAACCTCCTGGAAATAATGGAGTTGAAAAAAGATGCATGTCTGCCTCAGGGCACAGAAAACCCAGGAATGACCTGGAATGGCTCTGGCTGCAGGAGGATCTTCAGAGTGGCGTGGGGGGCTCAGTAGCAACCCCAAGCCTGGGACTCTGCCTGTGCCTCCGGGCCTGGTGCAGAGCCTCAGTTCGCAGCCCGGGGCCAGACCCAGCGTATTCTCCATTGCAATTTGTGCATTTAAAAAGCATATGGCGTGGCACAATGCGGGCAGCAGTGACAATAGCAGGAATGTGGCCATCGGGAGTTATTTCCAGTGTCTACACGCAGTTGTCTTTACAAGCCGCCTCCTTTCTGGTGTTCTGAAGAGCTGCTGCCTGCCTGTGAATAGGGAAGACTTTGTCCCAGCTGCTCAGAGCAGGGAGGTGGGCAGAGAGCCTTCTGTTCAGATCTGATTTCAAGGGAGATGCCTGCCTCTTCCTAAACCCCACATCCCTAAGGGCAGCAAAACTTCTGGTCACTCATGGTTGCCTTGAAGATCTTTTGCCTCCCTCCCTTTTAGAGACAAATCTGAGTATAAATATATTTATTTTAGAATTGTGCTGAAATTTTTTAACTGCAATACTGAAGGATTCCAACATCATGTAAAGAGCTAGGAAATTCTTCCATTGTCTTTAGTTTCCATTGTCTTTTAGTATACAAAAAGATGGTTTCTAAACTCTTTTCAATAAAGGTTTCTAAAGCTTTGGATGTAGTCAGTCAGTGAATTTCATATTATTTTAGCAATAATTACTTTGCATTACATAAGCAGTGAATTTAAATGAGTTCAACTATAAAGACCTGATTAGAAACACACATATGAACAATGTTGTTTTATTAGTCCTGCCTAAAATACCTGCTCTGTATGTGCTCTACCATTGTGAGGTGATGCTTAAGTCTTAAATTTTAATTATAGAATTTTCAGGGATCTCTGGCTTGGATTTTTAAGGAAAATCTGTTTGCTTGTTTGGCTTTTTTTTTTTCTTTCTTCTTTTTTTTTTTTTTTTTTTTTTTTTTTTTTTTTTTTTTTTTTTTTTTTTTTTTTTTTTTTTTTTGTCTGATAGTCTCTTAGCTAACACGTGGGATAAAAGTGTCTGTATCTCAATCTGAGAAAACCATTTATAGTCTCTCATTGATTTCATGGCAGAATGATATAAATTGAAGCAGACTGCATACTGTAAATGGTTTTACAGGTTCCACTTACTGACAGAATTAGTTTGATGAGGTGATATATGACTGTCTTTACCACCTCATTTAATGTTCAGAGGCCTGTGAAGTTCATGGTGTTATCCTTCACTCATACTCACAGGGTGGCTTTGCAGGTAGAGTCTTCTTGGGTGGATTTGACAGCATCAAAGGGTCCAAAGGCTCAGGAAGTTGTGGAACAGTGCCCACGGTGCCTTCTGAGGGGACAAACTGCAGCCTTGCAGGGGAAGTTGGGGTATCTTGGCCACATAAATTCTGCATGGCTGAATGAACTGCCAGGAAATCAGAGGGGGAAGTGCAGCACTGAGTCTGGATCTGGTTTGAGAAGTGTCTGGAAATGGAGGTGGCATTTGTCACCTTGCTAATTCATACAGTCCAACTCGCTTATTAAAGCATTTCCAAAGAACACTTGTAAAACTTTCAGATGCAAAATTTGTCCTTTAGTTGAGATCAGAGAAATCCGTACTATTTATTCTGCAGGGGGGCTCCCAGGAGTGTGGATGCAAGAGCCTTCCCAAATTCGGCAGATTTTATTGACACACACAGTGGTGACTTGAAGCTGGTTGCCAAAACTTACCAGGAGTAAATTGCTGTAATTAAATGTATCCCCAGCCTTCCAAGCATTGTTTCTGTGCTGCTAAGGCTGTTAGATAAGGCTGGGGTTGAGCTGTGATACCTGGGCTACATGTAGAAGGTGACAGCTTGCTGCTCTTGGAAACATTTGGGTTGTTGCACTCTGGTTTGTGACTCTCATGAAAGAATTGGAGGAAGAGGATAATAACACAGCTCCAAAGGGCACTGCCTCTTTGAAGCTGCTTAACACTACCTTTCTTAAAAAATAGTTTTATCAACAGCAAAACACAATTTTTCTTTCTTTGGATGAGATACAGGGGCTCCTTGTCAGAGAGAATTTGAGAAAGAAACAAAGATGATTGGCGCTTGAGGCTAGAGGCTTGGACCTTTAGGAACAGTTTAACTGAAAGGAAGTGAGGAGTTGTTAAAATACAAACAGAGAAGAAAGACATGGGGCTAAATCTGTGTGTGTCTATAATCTGTGACCATAACAAATGAGAAAGCTGTCAGAACAGGGAAGGTTGAAACTATGCTGTGTCTGGACAAAAAATTGACAAAATAATTTGAGGAGGACAGAGAAAAGTGATGTTTAGAGCTTTTGGCAAAAGAAGCTACAGCTGCAGAGCCCAACCCCATGAAGGACTGTGTTCATCTGGGCTGTGTGCTGAGCTGCATTGTCAGATCAATACAGATCTGAACTCTAAGGTAGCATGAGTCAAATCAAAACTGTGTGTCCAGGCACTTTAGATGTTGGGTTCCTTGAAAACCAAAGCCCAGATAAGTAACTGGGCTGCCTGAATCTCTTTGCAGCTTTATTCAGAAAACTGTCTAAAATATCATTGTCCAAACAGTTCCTTAATATCAAATGTTCTCTGAAAAAAAAAAAAAAATAAACGAAAAAGAAACAGTAAGTACAAAACACGTATAAAATGATACTCTTTTGTTCCAGGGGAAGGACAGAGGAAGTGGAGCCCTTCCTCTTTGGAAGGTGTGTGTGTGTTTGATTTGGTGCTGCTCAGATGCCGTGGTTACAGGCACTACAGAAAACAAACCCTGAGGAACAGATGGGCTCTCCCTCTTCTCCAGCCCCCATTTCCCTGCCCATTACTGAGATTCTAACAGGAGATGCAGCAAGGTTGAAGGCTCATATGTTACAGCATTAGAAAGGACCAGAGGTCAAAATCTTTTAATTTGGGCCAGAAAGCCAAATCTCCCCATCACACCATAGGATTCTGCTACATTTCTAGGGGGAATGCAGTGTGAGCAGCAGTTTTGGTTTGGTTTCTCACCAACAAGAAATGAAGGAAAGGTGAAGACAGCACACTCTGCAAACTTTCTCACAGATTGATAGGTTTTCCCAGAAGTGGTGGAACAAATGGGATCCACAGCTAAACCCCTTCCTGCTTGGGCAGCCCCTGCTGTGCTCTTGTGGCAAGGAGATGTGTGTCACAGGTGACTCCCTGTGCTCAGTCACTGCAGGTACTGCACTGGAAAAGTGACAGAAGGACTGCCAAATCAAAGAATCCACCTGTTTGCATCCACAAGATCTAAAAGGACCTGGCATGGGCTCTAATGTGCTCGAGGAGGGAGGTAATACCTGAGAATTCCCATGCTGTTGCCAGCACTTCAGGAATCCCTTTTCCCAGGGCAGGCAGTAGGGGTGCAAGCATTCTGTTTGGGAGGGAAGGGGAAGAATAAAAAACCCACAACCAAACCAAAGAATGCTTGAATACATGTGACTTCTTTTCTTTCCTGATCTACTTATTTTGCATGACATGGATTATGTTTGTTTGCATATTTCATTTTCCACCTGGCCCATGTCATTTGCATCTATTAATTTTAAAATGCACGTATGTGGCTGAGTTAGAGCGGTCATTGCTAGGCTGACCAAGAAGAGCCCTTCCCTGAAGTGTTCAGTGTTGGGTGGGACTTAACAAATCTGTTTGGGTGACCAAAGGGAACAGGCAGAGTTTATGCATCTGTCATTCACTCATCAACTCTTACTTTTCATGTAAGACTGTAGTGATTTATCCAGTACCTGAGTCTCATAATATTTAAATCATAGGAGACTTGAGAATGTAAAATTTGAGGAGGCTTTTTCAGCTGAATTGGCCAGTTAGGCAGTAAAACTCTTACCTTGAGAGACTCGTGACCAGCTCTCCCTTAATGTAATTCTGGAGTCAAATTCACACTGAATTTATGTGAATACAGAATGGAGGGAGGAGTGTCTGGCAGCAGACTCCATCCTGGGAAACTGAGAAGATTTTGCTTGTTTTGAATGTACTTCGTTGAATTTTATCTATGATACAAATTAAAGTGCAAGAAAACATTGGCTTGATTCAACAACAGGGGCTGGCAGCAAGAGCCTTGATTTTAGGGAAGATTTGATAGTTCTGAGAGGTGAACAGATGCTCTGGCCTTACAGTTTTGCTCTCCCTTGTAGCCTAAACAAGAGTTCTTTAGTCCCCTTCCCTTCTTCCTTTGGCCCTTGCCTCTCTGTGCTATGAAGTGATTGATTGTAATAGCTTTGAATTGGGAAATTGGTGTGGGACTGTATAAACCCACAAAAGACACATGGAAGTTGTTGGTAAAATCTGCTTTTATCACCTTTCCCCCCAAGAAACCCTGAGATAATACTTCTCCTTTCTTTGTATACTTTTGATAGAACTAAACAAGAGCAAACTGTTTTTGGCTGTCCTTATAACAACTTACACATCAGCATAATGTTTTTGTTGCTTCTTTTAAAAAACACAAATAAATTCCAAGGTGTTAAAGCAAGCAGGCACATATTGCTGCTTGTCCTCCCTGGAAATGCAGCCAATTCTTCTAGCAAAACGCTGACAGGTAAGAATTGGGTTGGTGTTTTTTTCTTTTTAAAGGTGTTTGGGGAGTAGATTGTCATTTTAGCAATAGAGGAGTGGTGCCTCTGGGAAGGACCAGGGCTGGGAACTGAGTCCTGAGTAAGCACAGAGCATCATTAGGGACTCGGGGGTTTGCACTGTGTTTTGCTTTGCCTCTGGAGTTTTGTAGCCAAGGAGTGACGCTCTGCTCGGTGCTGGCTGGAAGGATGTGACTAAGTTTTCCTGCTTCCTGCAGCAGCTGAAAGTGCAGGGTGTCCCACTGCTCCTGAGCCGCCGTGGTCACTGGGTGGTACCAGAGCAGCTGGGGGTGCCAGGCCTACTGATGCCTTAGGATTTAGCTTTTATATTTTTCAGATCCTCTACTGCTTTGGGGTATAACTCTAAACTCCATCGGCTGTCAGCTGCTGTTCTGTTTTATTCAGACAAAACCATTCCTCTCTAGGCCCAAAACTCAAGGACACCTCCCTGCCTCAGGCACCAAGAGATGTGAAAAACAATTAACTGTGGGGGCAAACTTGGAGTAAATGATTTTATTAGCTGAAGCTGTAATTGAAGGATTTACCCCTATACGCAAATGCACCAAAACTATAATTTTCTGAAAAACTGGTGACCATTGTCCATCTTGGGTGTAGCCTCGGGGAGGCTTCTGACTGCCCAGGGTGTAGCTATTGAAGGCCTTTAATAAATACCCACTTGATTCTCTGAATCTTGTCTAGCCTCTGGTCTAGGTAACCACTCTAAGGTATCACCACCAGGTGTGATGTGAGACTGCTTGTGCCCTTTGGGTCCTAAAACCTTCTCTTTGAGGCCAAGTGCATTCAGGAGCTTTCCAAATTCTGTCACTTTATATAAAGCTTGCTGGGAAACAAAGGACACCCTGGGCACTCTGTAGAGGTACCCTAAGGCTCCTGAGGAGTCTTGGGCTTCACTGAGTGCATGTGTTGCCTTAGTAAGAAATGCTGATTCAGCTGAGGGATTAAGGAGTGCGAGGCTTGCAGCAGCTTGGAGAGCAGCAGCTCCTCAGTAGAGATTTGCTCCAGAACCCCAGATTTTGGTAAGAAGCTGTGTGCTCCCTCTGCCTGGATGGGGGGATTCAATTACACTAATTTTCTGACCAGTTAATCTGTTTCTGTGAATGACAGAGAGAACCTGGACCAGGATTATGTGTGTAATGTAGTCTCGGGCTCCTGGTACTGTACAGGCATCTGCTGAGGATCTGTTGGAGAGGAAAGGAACCTGAATGTGTTGTTTTGGAAAGTGGAAGTGTGTAGGTAGATATTACTAGTGTTGGAGTCAGCCATGAGTAATGAGGCCTCCAAGGCTGGTTGTAAACATCAAGTGACATTTGCAGGCCCAAAGGAGGCAAATTGGCTCAGCCTATGTGATTCAGTTCCTGGTGATACTTGTGGGGGCTGTGAACAACCTCTCCCCACTGGTGGAAGAGTTTGGTGGGGCTGATGGGCCTCTTCTGGGCATCCCCTCTTTCTCAATATGTGGAACATTGATTACAAAACCTGTTGCATGCTGACAGTGGAAGGGGTTTCATAGTGACTTTGCTCAGCACAGGCTGGTGCTGGTGAATTTATTTTAGGCTAGGAAGGTTGGAAGTCTGAAGTTTTATTTGTGTGTGTGTCAGTCATGGATGGTACAAAGCCCAAAACACAGCCAGGCTTCCACAGGGGCCACGAGAAGCTGAAACCCATTGAGGGACTCACGGGTGGGCACACAGGCTCTGGGGGATGCCCAGAAATGTCCCTTCCCTCTGAGTGGACACAGGCACATCGTTTTAAGGATGCTTTAAGCTGTGCCTCTCTGGTGTTGATTTTAAATTAGGCTGCCCTGCTTGGTACTTAAGTGGTGCAGGAGCTTTGCAGAGTTCAGCTGAGGGTGACTGAATCTGTGCAATTCCTGAAGTGGCCTGTGAATGCTTTGTGAATGTTTGAAGATGCCTTGGGTCTGAGCTTTCTCAGATACAAAGAAAACTGCTCTGCTTTCTTTCTATTAATATTTTAGCCAGAAACCAATGCAAAAACTATAAAACCACAAACTGAGTTAATTTTACACTTAAGAAATCCAAGGCCGGAAGGGATCAGTTAAAATAATTACTTATATGTTGTTGTTTTACTAAGGAGTTTTTGTTTGTAACCAAAGCAACTTGTATTTGCTTCTGGAAATATATTCTGTCTCACTTGACATTAAAGGAAAGGAAATTCGTTACTTCTTCGAGTGTCTAATTTCAATCCTTTTACTTCTCATTTCACACAATCTGGACCTACTATCCAGGTCTTGGCACTTAAGGCTCTACTTCATTGGATTAAAAGACTTCTTGAAGCCATGACTTCCTCAGCTGGTAAGGGAGCTATAGAACATACACGTAATGCAACATAGGCAGTGCAACAAATCAAATCACCCTCAGTCATCATCTTGTTTAACGAAATTAAGGCCTCATGCTCTGAGGTGTATTTTCATGTTTGAATGTTTTTTGAACCAGCTTGGGTTTTTTTTTAACCTCCTTAAAATGCAGTGCAATGAATTTCACTTGCTGAAAACTAAAATGAAATGCTAATGTTGTGTAGGGAGCTAAAATTTCATGGAAGGAGAGAGAGCGTTTTTCCCCTTTGTTTTTCCTTTAGCTTAGCTTATGCAGAATCCTGAGAGGCCTGAAGTGGACAGTTGAGAGACACTATCCATTTAGATAACTGTGGACTTGGGAATTTGCTAGAGGATGCAACTTGGAACCAGGCCATCTCATAAAAAAAAAAAAAAAAAATCTCTTAGGAGGCAGAGGAAGGGTAAGCTTCTGGTTAAGACAGCTGGATTAGTGTGTGAATCCCTGCTTTTTCCATATGCTGCCTGCATGACCTTGGAACCATTGTGCTCTTCTGTGGAGCAAGATGATGTTCCCTCCAAGTCCCACCCATACTGACTTGTGTGTATCAGGTTCAAGCAAGGATGGCCCAGACCATGGGGCACACCTGCCAGGAGATGTGCGGCTTGGCCCAGTTGTTTTCATCTCCAGAGAAAAGAGCAAGTGATTTGGACAAAAGTTTGGGTGTGTTCCAGCAGCTGAACACTGATGTGTAAAACCTGTGTGTCTGCAGGGTGGAGGAGCAGTCAGGGCTGGAGAGCTGCTGCTGTGAGAGTGTGTGCAGAGCTGTGCTTGGACATGGAGCCAAAACTTGGGAAATCCTGAAACTGGGCTCCAGCAGCTGGAGCTGTCAAAAGTGGGTGGCCCCTTGGGGATGTGGGGCTGTTATCTGTGGAGAGTTTACCACAATGTGGCAAGGCTCTGGGTGCCTTGATTAACCAACACTCAGTCCAGCACTTCTCATAGGAATCAATCCTCCTTTTTTTGTGACACTTCAATACTGTTCTGCTAACAGCAGCAGCTTGGATGGTAAAAAATGTAAGCTGTGTTACAGACAGGAACCAACTGCCTGCTCAGCAGAGATTTCCTGCGAGGTATCTGTGCACCCCCTAGACCTGCTGCTGGGTCCTGGGCTGCTTTTAGTCTTCTATCCCTTTAATTGGAATAGAGACTGAAACATTTATTTGGAGAGGGAGACTGCAGAGAGCTGCAGGATACTTGCTAGAGGGAGATGAAAGAAGATGTAAGTTGATTGGTGTGATTTAAAAGCTTGATCTTGCCTCCTGGCCAGAGGCTCTGATAAAAGACCTGATACATGTTGCCATGAGGTTGGGAAGAGGCTTGAACCCCAAGTCCTCCCAGCTAACCTGGTCTAACAAGGAGCGGTTTTCCCCTGTAACAGGTGTGAGTGGCTGACATGCAAAGAGAGGAGAAACGGAGCCCTTCTTTCTATTATTCCCCACCTGAATATCAAACGAGGGGAGTCCTGCTAGTGTGCTGCCTCTTTCTCCTTTTACAAGGCTGTGCACCGTCAGATGAGACGGTCTGTTTGTATTACTTTGGAGTGGAAAAGAGTAAAGGCAGTTTTTATAAAGAAGGACTTGAAAAGGGTTCCCTAGTTTTTCATCAGAGCTGTTGGAAACCTTCCTTCCCCACACTGCCCCTTCCCCCATCCCACCCCCAAAGTCCTCACCTCTTCCTGCCTTTGTCAGGCAAGTGTCAGATTTGACACCTTTGCTCTAAGGTAAAGAACTGCAAATGGACAAATCCAGCAACACCTAATCAGAGGATGTAAACTTTCTGTGAACCTAATTTGTGGATTAAAAAAAAAAAAAAAAAGGCCATATTGCTACCACATTTCTAGAATGCTTTTGACACTGCTGAAAAATTCCTCATAGTACTGCTCTGACCTGGCTTTTCTTTCCAGCCAGTACAGCACTGATAAGTGCTCCGGAGAAAGGGCTGTAATCTTCTGCTCTTCCCAACCACTCCAGCTTTGGGAGAGCAGCTGTCCCGGTGGCCTCACAGCCCTGCTGCTTGGTTTTCCTGCAGAAGAGGGAACGGAATATGCCCAGGAAGGCTCCCCTGGCTGTGGGAAGAGCAGCAGCACAAGCTGGGATGGGAAAGGCAGCAGGTCCCTGGGGAGACCAGCTTTGGCTCCTGTCCTAGGTTTGAAGTATATTCTTTTACCATATTTTGTGAGCTGTTGAAACCAGGCGAAGCAGTATTTTTCTAAGTACCTCCTGCCTATGCACTATCTTCTCTTAATGGGCCACTGAGAAAAGCTCTGCCCAGAAGCTATTTTCTGTTAGTCGAGCAGTTTGCTTATCTCTCCACAAACCAATCCCCTCTGTGGGAAATATCTTCCCTTGATGGGCCACTGAGAAAAGCTCCGCCCGGGGGGGGAGCCAAGCATTTCAAACTGAATATAACCTGAGCTTTTGGGACACCAAACCAGCCTTCTTCACTGGATTCCCAGAGGAGCAGCCTTTTCTCTGCCAGATTCCCAGAGGGAGCCCAGGCCCATCTACACCACCACCGGACCTTCAGAGGAAACCACATTTTTCTTCAGGATCCCTACTTCAACAGAACCACATCTGTCACTCCAGGAGGACTGCAGCCACCATTCAATAGGGACTGCTGCCACCACCCTGACCCACAGGGTGTCAGGTTGTATTCTGACTCTGTCAGTTTTTCTTTTGTACTATTGTATTTGGGGTTTGTTTGTTTGTTTTGCTTTCCTAGTAAAGAACAGTTATTCCTATTCCCATACTTTTGCCTGAGAGCCCCATAATTTCAGAATTATAATACTTTAGAGGGAGGGAGTTTATATTTTCCATTTCAGGGAAGGCTCCTGCCTTCCTTAGCAGATAACTGTCTTTCAAACAAGACAGCTCCCGTGCTCCAAGGCCAGTAGAGGGGAAGTTGAGCACCACAGCTGCAGTGCTGCTGAGCAGGGATGTGTTTGCTTCGAGCTGCCCCTGCTCCCCAACCCCTGCTGAACCAAAGCTGGCACTTTTATGTTGACTCTGGGCTGTGTTTCTGTCACCAAAGTGTCAGGATTTGCACTTGCTTTCACAGGAGCATTACGGAGATCCCTAACACGAGGGTCTTTCATCTTGTGGAGATGAAGCCAAGCCAAGCTGCCTCTGGTGCTCCTGCAGCAGTGGAGAGGCTGCCT
This sequence comes from Chloropsis cyanopogon, assembly GCA_013400585.1. NCBI lineage: Eukaryota > Metazoa > Chordata > Aves > Passeriformes > Irenidae > Chloropsis > Chloropsis cyanopogon. The sequence continues at coordinate 108,784 of WEZZ01014095.1, read as the reverse complement.
GGGCCAGGATCAGCCCTGGGTGTCACTGCTGAAGCCACTGAGCTCAGGCAGGGTCTGAGTGCTGCTGTGAGCCACAGGCTGGGCTGTGGCTGCTGCTGTCACCTTAAAGAGCTGGGCTGTGGCTTCAGCTCCTCAAGGGCCCTTTCCAGCCTTTAGACACAAGGGGTTCTGGCTGAGCAGGGTCACACCACGGTGAGGGGCTGCATGTGACACGGAGCTCTGAGCTAAGACAGGAGAGTGGCACATCAAACAAGATGTGGGACCTGAGGGAAATTCATATAAATAAACCTGGGCTTGGGCTAGAGAGGTGCAGCCTTGGTCCAAGAGGTTGTTGGGTGTGTGGGGTGTTAGTTTGAGTGCAAGTGTCCCAGGCTTCATTTACACTTCAAACCACTAACCTCCCTCCCTAAAGCAGCAAGGTCACTACAGACGCTCTCACCTCCCCATGCTCAGCTGGTTTTTGTCCCTCTCCTCCAGTTCTAAGGGAATTCAGCACAAAAGGGGATAAGGAGGACCAAACATTCCGGTGGACACCTCTGAACAAGAACACCCACCTCAGGTAAAGAAAACTGCAAAGGAAAGGCTTTGCCAGTGCTTCAGTTTCTATTTTTATTATTCTGTGTGGTTATCAACAACGGTACATGTCTAGTCCCTTGGTCATTGGGTTGCTTCCTTTCTTGCTTGTTCTGTGTTTGGGAATTTCCATGTATTAAGACACTTTACAATGACGGCTCTCTGGAAGGTATTGTAGCACAGCATGAAGAACCTGGCATCTCCCCAAAGCGGGAACAGGGTAAGAATGCAGAAACATTAATGAACATTTTCCAAATCCACTGCACACTCCATTCAATGGAGTCTTGTTTTGCTCTCCACTGACAAAAAAAACCCGAAAAGCAAACCACCCCCCTGTGAAGTTATGCCCCAGGACAGGATTTGCCTAGCACTTCTGAAGTTAGGGCTGTGCATGTGTGAGCAACGCCTTCAGATGGCAGACCAAGTAGGTTTGAGACTGGCATCCAGACCAACCAGCCCCAAACTCTGTGGCTTAGGACCAACCTCAGCCGGTATGACCCTGCTCATTCAATAAACTTAAGTGTCAACTAGAATTAAACAAAAGAAATATTTGAATTCCAATAGTTAACAATGCTTAGTACAAGAATTAAGTGCTTAATTACCAGCATTGTTTCCATGCTATACACATGTTGTTGTTAAGAGCCAACAAGAGGAAGCTGTACTTTTAATGTTTTTAAACGGGTTAGAAGCACACCACATTACACAATATATGCCACGTTGTGAATTCAGGGTTTTTTTATTAAAGATTAAAAATAAAAAACATTTGACACCCTAATATACATAAAGTCACAATAAACTCAAATGTGCTAAAAGCAAAAGGTGCATAAAGACACACTAAAAGGCACCCTGCCACCAACATCTTTTAAAATGTTTGTCTAATTCCACCAGGTTTCTAGTTTTCTCTCCCTTTTCTAAAGGTGAGACTTTAGACTGCTACCAGGTACAGATGCTAACCCCACAGACACCTTTCAGGAGTCTGTGCTATCACTAGAACGCTTAAAACCGTGCACGCAGACTTAGCTCCAGCTTCTCCTGGAATTAACTATCGTGATTCAAAATGCACAAGGGCTTCTTCTTAAAAGGTAGTGGTGTTTGGGCCGCTTCTAAGGACCAAGAAGACAGGGTTATAAAATAACTGCTGTGTCTCCACCAGAGAGCTTTGCTACTACAAACCGCTTCCCTCCTCCCCCCATCCTCTCGTAAAAACAACCCCCAAAGTTACAAAATGCCACACACGCACAGGGATGAAATGTTAACGCGTTCGCTATTAGGCTGTCAGGGTGCGACAGCGTCAGTGCCCGAGTCCCCAGCCGCAGCGCTGCCAGCCGCACACAGACAGACACACAGACACTCAACACACGCGTGTGCGGGGCACGCTGCCCTCCCCACAGGCAGGTCCGCGCTGACTCCTCTCCGCTGTTACCAGGGTCTCCACATGGATTTGGGCGAGCCGGGCGAGGGCAGGCCCTGCGTCTGGGACGCATCCAGTCCGTCCGTGGAGGTCTGGCCCGGCTCTGTCTCCGCCTCGTCCGAGTCGGAGCAGGTCTCTTCGCTGGGGGAGGGCGAGAGCGCCGGGGCGGGCAGAGCCAGGCCCGGGCGGGCTCCAGCCTCCAGGGCCAGCGCCTCGCCG